>CM035421.1:12154910-12179910 GCA_020310875.1 Ceratopteris richardii
AGTATGCCATCGCGCCTGTTTCACTGGAGTTGGAGGACAGATAGAGGTAGTGGGCTCCTACGTCTACCTAGGTGTCACCTTCTCGGGCAGCACAGGGGTATTCTCCATGGCACAGGCAGCGAGAGAGAGATTGACGCAAGGCTATGCGGCACATGCAGAACTGGAGAGACGCTCCTTTCAGACACATTTTCAGGAGCCTCGGACTAAGGGGTGGCTCTTTGACACTCTAGTGAAACCCGCATTGATGTACGCAGCAGCAATATGGGCACCAAGGATCAAGGAGGCAATGTGGACGCGGATTGAGAGGCCCCAGGTCACCAGGTCACCATGATCTCACGCTTGCTCCGCAGCAAGCCCTCCATTCCACATGACATTATACGAGCTGAACTTGGCACACCACCGATGCTAGTGGAGGCCCTCTTCCAATTGGTGACCTTTATTCTGAGAGTCAAAGAGCTCCCCACCAGCCGACTCACCAACTCACCAGGCTTGCATTTGAGAGCTCTAGACATTTGGAAGAGATAGGCATGAGAGAGTACGGTATGCACAAACCTACCGATGGTTAGCAAAACATGGCATGAGCATTACCCATCTCCCCCCTTTTCAGTATGACCTCTCTTCCCCCCACATTACCCTCTCTCGTTCGGAGAGGAATAGGATCATCCGTCAAGACCTACTACAGATACACGTCAGGGAGACATGGATAGCACCACGGTACCCTCTTCCCACAAAGAGGCAACACTATAGAGAGCACTTCCTGACTGTGATAGCAGATGGTTTCATTCAGAGACCACGATACATGGATACATACATGGCACCAGCTCAGAGAGTGGCCATTGGGAAGCTCAGAGTATATCACGCCGGCTCGAGATTGAGGTTGGGCGAGCAACACATACCCCCAGGGACGAGAGATTATGCAGGATATGCCGAGAGGAGGTGGAGGACGAGGAGCACTACACATGTAGATGCCAGGCATATGACGACATCCGAGACCACCACCCACAACTCTTCAGGGGGGCCAGAGAGATCAGGGTTTTATTGGGGATGGAGGACCAACGCCCTCTAGGTCGTTTCCTAGTAGAGCTTCAGCGTCGCCGTGCATCACTTCTCGAGCAGAAGATGGAGATACACCTGCCCCTCCCCCCCCTCAGACTTATATTACAGATTTTTTCAGACCCACGGCCACTCGAGGACCCAGCTCGACGCAGGGTGTCACATTACACAAAGCAGAGGAGCTTAGACGACAACGTCAACAACCGAGACCCCCACTCCGGAGAGCCCGTCCACACTAGAGACAGATTCAGGCGATTCACTCACGCCATGACATGGAGATACGGAGACGTCAACAGCACACCCCTGTCGATTTCGACGTTAAGAGCATTTTGAGGATCGCCACGATGCCTTACCCACAGATGCATTATATCCTACATCCACTCTAGGCATTTAGAGGATTGTGATACCACCGAGCCTCCCCTCCCTATGCATATCATATTTGTATCTCACCCATTGAGCATATAGAGTGCATACCCATAGCACCCCACACCCTTGATGCCAGTTATTATCCACTCCTTCTATACCCGTTTTTGTACTCACACTTTATTTTCCTTTTGGGATCACAGTGGATTGGATCATATTGATGTATATGTTTTGTCTCATAAGGCCGATTTTGGCCTCTAATAGACCTTAAAAAAGTCTCTCTCTCTCTCTCTCTCTCTCTCTCTCTCTCTCTCTCTCTCTCTCTCTCTCTCTCTCTCTCTCTCTCTCTCTCTCTCTCTCTCTCTCTCTCTCTCTCTCTCTCTCTCTCTCTCTCTCTCTCTCTCTCTCTCTCTCTCTCTCTCTCTCTATATATATATATATATATATATATCTGCAGAGTCAGAGCCACGTCTCCCCAGCCTTTTCCAGCCCTATATAGCTTTGTGTAGCGATATACTTTTTATTTCATTTTATCTTCTACACAGGGTTACTACACTTGTACATGGTTTTTGTCTCATAGGCCAAGTTTGGCCTCCAGAAGACGTTGATATGACTTTCTTTCTTTCTTTCTTTCTTTCTTTCTTTCTTTCTTCTCTCTCTCTCTCTCTCTCTCTCTCTCTCTCTCTCTCTCTCTCTCTCTCTCTCTCTCTCTCTCTCTCTCTCTCTCTCTCTCTCTCTCTCTCTCTCTCTCTCTCTCTCTCTCTCTCTCTCTCCCTCTCCCTCCCTCCCTCCCTCCCTCCCTCCCTCCCTCCCTCCCTCCCTCCCTCCCTCCCTCCCTCCCTCCCTCCCTCCCTCCCTCCCCAGTAGAAGTGGGTGTATGCTTCACTTGCAAGCTCTCTCTCTCTCTCTCTCTCTCTCTCTCTCTCTCTCTCTCTCTCTCTCTCTCTCTCTCTCTCTCTCTCTCTCTCTCTCTCTCTCTCTCTCTCTCTCTCTCTCTCTCTCTCTCTCTCTCTCTCTCTCTCTCTCTCTCTCTCTCTCTCTCTCTCTCTCTCTCTCTCTCTCTCTCTCTCTCTCTCTCTCTCTCTCTCTCTCTCTCTCTCTCTCTCCCCCTCGACCTGCTGCAACCATGGCCCGCCGACCTGCTGCCCTCCTCCCTGTCGCCCTGACGCGCACTGACCCTCTGACGCGAGGCCTCTGACGCGCACTGACCTGCTGCTCCTCTGACGCGCACTGACGCGCGGCCTCTGACGCGCACTGACCTGCTGCTCCTCTGACGCGCGGCCTCTGACGCAGCATCTGACGCACGCGATCCTCTCTGAAACCCTAAATCTGTACATGCTCTCTCTCTCTGCCCGTCCCGGTGACCTAAATCTACTCGTCACGAAACCCTAAATCCGCCTACTGCTCTGTACCCTGTTGAGCTGAGGAGATGTGCTCGGGTGATGCAGCAGCTTTGGTAATACCCCCCTTGGCTGAGTAGAAGGGCTGGAGGTGCAAGGAGAAGCCCACGCAGCAGATAGACAGAGATGGAGAGAGAGAAATTAGAGTTTGGAGAGAGGCAGCTTGTTTGGGGGCTTCACTAAAGAAAGAAGTGAGCCCTAAGTTTATTTGAGTTCACTTTTATAGGACCTGGCCAAGTTCACATTGAACTTGGCCAAAAGAATAAATAATGAGTACATTAAGCCTTATAAAAGGCCTATACAAATGTGTACAAATAAGGGGGTCATTTAGGACCTTTACCCAACAACCTCCCACTTAAAGGCATAAATGACGCCTTTAAGCTACGTGACTCCCACCATCTGTATACATAGCTCATGTTGTGCTTTAGACAAGCACTTAGTGAGAACATCTACAGGATTCTGTGATGTATGAACCTTAACAAGTGTGATAAGGCCATCCTCAAGCACTTCTCGAATGAAGTGATATCGCACATCAATATGCTTAGTGCGTGCATGAAACATGGCATTCTTTGCCAAACATATGGCATCTGGCTATCACAGCCAAGCATAGGTGTCTTGTTTGACAAGCCAAACTCACCGCATAATCGTGCCAGCCATATGGCTTCCTTGGAAGCCTCAGTGGCTGAAATGTATTCAGCCTCTGTAGTGGACAAAGCAACAATCTTTTGCAGCCTTGAGCACCATGAAACAGCACCTCCTGCAAGAGTGAATATGTATCCACTTGTGGATTTACGTGTATCCACATCACCAGCCATGTCAGAGTCACAAAAGCCTTTCAGCTCCAATGGGTCTTTGCCATAGCAAATGCATTTATTTTTGGTCCTCTTTAAGTACCTCAAAATGGACTTTATTGCTTTCCAATGAGCTTTGCCTGGATTGGCCATAAACCGGCTCACAACTCCCACTGAATGGGCAATGTCCGACCTAGTTGCAACCATAGCATACATAAGTGAGCCACAAGCTGAAGCATAAGGCACATTTTGCATGTCATTGATTGCTTCTTGTGTTTTGGGACAATCTTCCTTGGAAACTTTAACATATGGCTGCAATAGGCTTTGCATCAGCCATGTTAAATCTGTCCAGCACCTTTTCAATGTATTTTTCCTGCGACAAATACAATATGTGCTGGTCCCTTTGTCTTCTAATCCTCACTCCAAGGACATGCTCTCTGCCCCAAGGTCTTTCATTGAGAAAGCAGATTTCAGCTGCTGTTTAAGAGCATCAATGGTGTCTCTTTTCTTACCAGCAATCAGCATATCATCAACATATAAGACAAGAATAATAGGGCTGCCATCTACATCAGTTTTCGTATACAAACAGTGATCAGCATGGCTTCTTTTATACCCTTGTTTGAGCATGAAAGCATCAAACTTCTTGTACCATTGTCTAGAAGCTTGTTTCAGCCCATACAAGCTTCTATTGAGCTTACATACCAAATGTTCCTTTCCAGGAATAACAAACCCCTCTGGGGGTTTCATGTAAAGCTCTTCATCAACATCACCATGCAAGAAAGCTGTATGTACATCCATTTGGTCTAATTCCAAATCAAGAGCAGCTACTATTGCAAATAACACTTGCAAAGTGGTCATCTTCACAACAGGAGAGAATACTTCTTGGAAATCTATGCCTTTGGTCTGGGCATATCCCTTTGCAACCAGCCTTGCTTTGTACTTGGGTTTTCCATCAACTGTTTTGATTTTATACACCCATTTGTTAGGAATGGCTTTCCTTTCTTTGGGTAATTCAACCAAATCCCAAATATCATTAGCATGCAAAGCTTTAATCTCTTCCTGCATAGCAAGCTCCCACTTGCTGCTGTGTTCACATGCCTTTGCCTCTTTGTATGTGAGAGGCTCACCTTCATCTGTCAACAAAATGTAATGCAATGAAGGAACAAATCTACTCACATTCCTTCTAAGACGAGTAGATCTTCTCACCCAATGATCCACATTGTCAGGCAATGGGTCTACATCAGGTGGTATGATCAAATCATTATTATTATGCTGCTGTCCATTGTTTCCAGCACCATTTTCAGCATTATTATTCGGCTGCATATGCCCTTCAGGAGCCTCATTTTGCTGTCCAACATCTTCTGGCTCAAAAACCACTGGATCGTTAACATTTTCAGTCCTTTGTGGTGCATCCTGAGGGTCAAAATTGGACCTAACAGGTGGCTGGTCATGCTGAAATCTTACCCTTTTATGGTTATCTTTTGAGGCACAATTGTTTTGAAGCAGCCTTGCCTCATTAAAAACAACATCCCGGCTGCGTACGACCTTCTTGAGCTGAGGTATCCAAATCCTGTAGCCCATTTCACCTTCTTCACCATATCCCATGAAGAGGCCTTTAATGGACTTAGCATCAAGCTTGTTTCTCAGCTCAGGCCTTATATGCACAAACGCCTCGCAGCCAAAGACACGTAAGTGATCATATGAAGCAGGTTTGCCAGACCAAACCTCTTCAGGGATGTCACCTTTTAAAGACATGTGAGGGGATCTATTGCACACATGTACTGCAGTTTTGAGTGCCTCTCCCCAAAATCCATGAGGGAGATTAGCTGTGGACAGCATGCATCTCACCCTCTCACAAAGTGTCCTATTGTAACGTTCAGCCACACCATTAGAAGAGGGGCTGTATGGAACAGTAAGCTCCCTCTTAATGCTCAAATTTTCACAAAATTTTTGAAATTCAGCACTTGTATACTCACCACCATTGTCCGTACGCAAGCATTTCAGCTTTCTACCTGTTTGGGTGGTCACAAATGCATGAAAACGCTTAAACGCAGCAAATGCTTCATCCTTTGATTTAAGCAATTGAACCCAAATTTTTCTAGAAAAATCATCAACAAAGGAGATGAAATATAAAGCACCCCCCATAGATTTGGTGGGCATGCTACATACATCAGAATGAACAAGATCAAGTACACAAGACTTACGAGACACACCAGAATAAAAGGAACGTTTTACTTGCTTTCCATATTGACATTCATTACAAAAGTCAAGCTTTGTGCCTTTAGCATCAAGCTTCTTTAAGTTACAAAGCCTAGTGAGACCCTTTGGCTCATATGGCCAAGTCTCTTATGCCACAACTCCATATGGGAGTGAACTTCAGCCAAAGCAATGAACTTGCCTGATAAGGCCTTTCCATGCAAGCAATAGAGAGTTCCCTTCTTTGTGCCTTTCACAATCAGCCTTGAACCTTTAGTCATTTTCCATGATCCTTTCTCAAAGAGAATGCTATAACCATGCAAATCCATTTGACCCACAGAAAGCAAGCTCTTCTTGATCCCTGGTACATAACGCACATTATGCAAGACCAGCTCATTAGTGCCATTTGTAGCGAAATGCACTGTGCCAATACCCTCAATGGAACATGCATGATTGTTTCCAAGGTATACATGGCCATGGCTGCCTTCAATAAAAGTAGAAAAACACTCCTTGATAGGAGTCACATGGAATGAAGCACCAGAATCTAGTATCCAAGTCTGGGCCAATGCATCATTGACGGTCAGCAAAGCATCTATGACATCACTCTTAGTGATTGACATGTCCTGTGCATGAACATTTAGAGAAGGATCAAATGCATGAGTGTCATCAGCTGAGAAAGTAGCGCATAAAATGTCCTCTTCATCTGACAGCTCCTCTATGACTACACTAGAAGCCACATTGGCCTTCTCCTTGTCCTTTTGGTTGTCCTGTGCATCGGTCTTGTCTTCTTTCCTGTCCTTCTTCTTATCTCCAGAATTTTTCTTCCTATCAAGCTCTGCTTTGTAATAGCGGCAATTGGGTTTCTTGTGACCTTTCTTGCCACACTGATAGCATGTCACATCATTGCTTTTGCCTTTGCTGCTATTCCCCCTTTCCCTGCTTTTACTCTTATTCCTCTGTGCATAATTACTCTTCTTATCTGTCCTGCCTCTAACCATGTTGGCTGAGCTGCCTCCTTCTCCACCTGCTTTTCTCCTGATCTCTTCATTAAGAATAGAACCCTTAACACCATCAAAAGTCAAGTTGGGGTTATTAGACAATGAGACTACCAATGTCTCCCAAGAGTCAGGCAATGTCATAAGCAAGAAAATGGCTTTAAGCTTATCATCGAAAGGAGGCATTCCTGAGTCCTGCAACTGTGACAAAGTACCTGTAAACGATGACAAGTGTTCAGATGCACTCTTGGACTCATCAAGCCGCATGCCAACAAGCTTCCGCATCAGGTGTACTTGGTTAACAGGCGTAGTATTTTCATACGTCCCCTTGAGTTTTGCCCATAACTCAAAAGCAGTGGTCAAACCTTTGAGATCTACTAGAATCTCATCGGATACAGCCATCTTAATGTATATAATGGCCTTCTTGTTCAAAGTAAACCATGCATCTTCCGACATGTCCTCTAGTTTCTCTGCCTCCAATGCCCTGTCACTTCCTTCAAGAAGAGGATTACCTGAATTCTCTCCTTCCATAAGTCAAAACCTGTTCCCTCAAACCGTCGAATCTCAAATAGATTCTTCACATCTGAGGAGGATGACGCCATAGTTGCACAATGAAAAAAAAAAAACTGCTGGAATTTTGGGCAAATGCACCAAAATCAAAGTGCAGCCTCCAAAAATGATGCACTACAGCTCCAAACGGTCAAAGGAGCAATTTGGGACAAAAATGGGGTGATTCTGGGCACAAAACTGATCTCTGAATTTTCTGCGCAGAGAATTTCAGAAACTCAATTTATGCTCAAAAACAACTAATTTTGTTGTTTTTAACCTCAAAGAATGTACATAAGGCTAATACTCAGCCTTTAGATGCACGTAGGAGCAAAAGCCCCGATTGTTTTACAAGAAATTATGGCAAAATACTCCACAACTTCTCATACATAGGTTAATTTTGCTGAAACTATAGAAATTACAGCAAAATGTATCTCCCACTATGTGTGCTCAGCCAGTTGAGAGTGAGAAGACCTGCAAAAACTCAGAAATTTGCTGGAAAATCTGATATTTTGCTGAAAAACACCTGTTCTTGCTGAAAACTTTGAGATTTTGCTGAAAAACACCTGTTCTTCGCGATAAAATCAGAGAAAAATCACTTTCTTCGCGACAAAAAGCTGGAACATCACTGAAAATGATGGTACAGCAGATTTTGGACCCTTTCTTCGCGATGAAACCTGATGATTTTGCCAAATGGTGAGTGTATGCTGCTGTAGAGAACCTGCGCAGCAGATTTGAGGCCCAATATAGGCTCTGATACCAGTTGTTGAGCTGAGGAGATGTGCTCAGGTGATGCAGCAGCTGTGGTAATACCCCCCTTGGCTGAGTAGAAGGGATGGAGGTGCAAGGAGCAGCCCACGCAGCAGATAGACAGAGATGGAGAGAGAGAAATTAGAGTTTGGAGAGAGGCAGCTTGTTTGGGGGCTTCACTAAAGAAAGAAGTGAGCCCTAAGTTTATTTGAGTTCACTTTTATAGGACCTGGCCAAGTTCACATTGAACTTGGCCAAAAGAATAAATAATGAGTACATTAAGCTTTATAAAAGGCCTATACAAATGTGTACAAATAAGGGGGTCATTTAGGACCTTTACCCCAACATACCCGACCCTAAATCTGTACCCTAGCTGGGGGTCACAACTGCATCGGGCGCGCTCCCGTCTTCATCGCAAGTCTTTGGGCTCAGCACACTGAGCATTTTTTTCTCATCTTCGAATGCAATGAGCGCTACAGCTAAGAAGGACGTTTTGATGAAAATGGAGGACAAACTGACCATAGCTATCAAAGAAAACAAGAAGATGGTGGACTCCACTATCACAGCCATCATCAACCGCCTCTCAAAGCTCGAGAAAGAAGTAGAAACATATCACAAAGAGAGGGAAGCATGGCAGAAAGAGAAAGAAGAGTGTGAGAGGGAGAGAAACAAAGAAAAAGAAGAATGGGCTAAGGAAAGGGCAAACATGAAAGAAGAATTGGAGCTCATCAAAGCTTCAATGGTCTCTCTCACAACCGAAGAGGGAGAGATTCATATGAACACGACAGAAGCTTTAAAAGAAGAACTCACCAAAGCTTTGACCGCGAGCATGGAAAACAAATTAGAAGCCACCAAAGAAGGATGGATCGACATAGTGAGAAAGAACATCAAAAAAGAAGCCAAAGAAGAAGCACAAAAGAAAGAAGCATTCATCGTGCACACCACCATTGAAGAAGAAAAGATGAGACATGCCCGTCGTCTCAATGTACGCATCACGGGTATTGTAGAAAAAGAAGGCTCTACACCCGAGTCCGACCGGAAGACACTATGCAGGATGCTCGGCTACAAAGAGGACTCCCCTCCATTTATCAAGTCTTGGAGAACGAGACGAGACCCCACGAAGAAGAGAGCTCTCATTCTACACTTCCCTTCAGAAGATGTAAGATCTACTTTCCTACACAAGAGGGTGATTCTGAGAGCACTTGATGGGGCCCCCCCCCCATCTACCTTGATGATGATCTCACACCCATGCAAGTAGCACACCGCCGTGCATGCATGCTGAGAGTACACCAAGCTCGCAAAGAAGGAAAGAAGGCTTCATACAGAGATGGTCGTGTCATCATTGATGGCAAGGCCATCCCATAGGGATTCGCGGCCTGTGAGACACTCGAGGAGATACACCTTGCAGTTTGGAACTGCAATGGAGACCTATGGACACACCCAGAGAGGTTGGAAGAGGTGCGCAAAGGCAAAGACATCATTATGCTCACAGAGACACATCAGAGCCCGGACCAGGGCCTACCTCGAGTCCACGGTTTCCAGTGGGAGTCCACATACAGAGAGTGTACACGTCAGCATACCACCAGAGGATCAGGAGGAGTAGCCATACTCTTCAGAGATGGACTTCAGAGCAGGGTACAGATAGTCACACGTGACTCACAAGCCAGATATCTTTGGATTCGACTCCAGCTCTCACAGGAGCGGATCATCTTCATAGCTTTATGCTACTTTGCTCCTTCTAGCTCGCGATTCGCTATCATAGATCGAGAGGAGGACTCACCATACACTTGCTTGTCAGAAGAGATTACAGAGTACTCTGCACTAGGGGAAGTCTTCCTTATGGGAGACTTCAATGCCAGGACGGCAATGATCAGTGTGAGATATTTGACCCAGAAGACCCACAGATACTACGTACCATAGAGGATGAGTCTACAGCTCGAGCTTCAGCTGACTCTACACACACTCATTATGGCACTCAGCTCGACATAATCTCGTTATCTATAACGGGATGGCTCAGTGGCCTACCTCAGGAGGATTGACATGCATGCCACACTCAGTCATAGATGGCAAGGGAAGTTCAGTAGATTACGTCATGGGATCTAGAGAGGCCATTCACCTACTTACCTCATTCACCATCCCACCTATACCCATTGGGGCCGATCACGCATACCTCGCTCTCTCCCTCAAGGGAGACACCCCTACACGCACACCCGCAGCACGCATCCCACACACCACCATCCACTTCACACACGAGCTAGCTCACATATATGCGACCCAAGTCGAGAAGGGTCTTCTCTTGCTTCACCCTGACACTCCACTATCCCTACTCACCTCACAGATAGCATCAGTTCTTCAGACATCCCCCATCAGCTCCTTCCCACACACCATCCATTCTGGTCACACACCTCCTCCAGGGACTATGCCACAACATCGTTGGTATGATGAGGAATGCAGAGATACCTACCGCCGACTACGAGCTCAGCGAGCATTGGGAGAGATCACAGAGAGACAGGCCACAGGACAGATGAAGACTCTCACACGTCGGAAGAGGCGAGCCTTTGAAGAGGCACAGGTGCTTGAGCTATATCATCTCTTTATGAGTATGGACAGTGCTGCAACATGGCGTACCTTACGAGAGCCATGCTCGACCACACCTATTGGGGACCTACACACATGGCATGATTATGCTCAGAGATTATATGAGGTGCCTGGGAAGCCTCCCATTCCCCAGCCACTTGAGCCTCTCCCTACTAGTTCTTCTCTTTTCACAGCAAAGATGGTTGAGAGGGCCATAGGACGACTGCGACATGGACGTTCGACAGACCATACGGGATTGCAGAGCGAGCACCTCATATATGCATCCTCCACTATAGCCCCGTTGATTGCACATGCCTTCAATCGGGCTATAGGAGAGGGCTTCCCAGAGGAGTGGACTAGGCACACCATTGTGCCTATCCACAAATCTGGCGACACCCTGGATCCAGGGAATTACATGACCATCATGATTGGCCACACCATGGCCAAACTATACGGTGCCATACTTGAGGCAGAGCTAAGCTCATATGCAGAGACTGAGGAGCTACGAGCACGAGACCAGGCAGGTTTTCGGCGAGCTTTCTCTACTATTGATCACATCTTCATTTTGCGCTGCCTCATTGATGGGGCAAGGGTGCGGAAGAAGAGACTATATTGCTGCTTTGTGGACTTCCGCAAAGCTTTCGATACAGTGCCACGAGAGAGGCTCTTCCAACGTCTTCAGAGCTTGGGAATACCATCAGGGATGATTAGGGCCATCTATGCACTCTATGAGCAGGTGACTGGGAGAGTACAGTGTCCAGGAGGTATGTCTGAGGTCATTGCTAGCACCATCGGTGTTAAGCAAGGCTGCCCGCTCTCTCCCACTCTATTTGGTCTCTACATCGATGAGATTGAGGACTACATTCTCCGAGCTGGAGGAGAGGGTGCAGACCTCGCAGGTACACTTGTCCACATTTTATTATATGCCAATGACATTGTCTTGATTTCAGAGTCACCCGATGGATTACAGCGCCACTTGGATGCCCTCGATGAGTTTTGTACACAGAAGGGCTTGACAGTAAACCTTGGCAAGACCAAGGTCATGATCTTCCACACCTCCCCCTTGGTGAGGAATGGAGCAGGATTCACAGCTGGCGGTGGACAGATTGAGGTGGTCACTTCCTATCTCTACCTCGGAGTCACATTCACGAGCTTACCTGGCCCCTTCAGCATGAGACAAGCAGCCACCAATAGACTCACACAAGCATATGCAGCTTTAGCCATGTTAGAGCGGAAATGTCACCAGGCACACTTCCAGGAGCCCCGCATGAAGGGGTGGCTATTTGACACACTAGTCCGACCAGCTATGATGTATGCTGCGACAATTTGGGCCCCAAGCCTCACAGCCACCCAGTGGAGTGCGATCGAGAGGCCCCAGGTACGTATGATCTCGCGACTATTTCGCGAGAAACAGTCGGTACCACATGACATCATCAGGGAAGAGCTAGCTGCACCACCATGGTAGTAGATGCACTATTCCAGACTATCTGCTTTATTCAGAGGATGAGGGAGCTCCCTACAGTCAGACTCACACGCAGAGCTTTTGAGGCGTCTATACAGATATCAGAGTCAGGATATGAGAGAGCTTGGTACACTCAGGTTAGAGTCTGGTTTGATAGTCATGGGCTTGATATGGACAGATTACCGCCTTTTCAGTACGACCAAGACTCACCTCACATCCACCTCTCTCGTCATGAGAGGAATGTTGTGTTGAGACAGGATTTTTGGCGGCGCTACATTAGTCAGACATGGCACACACCACACATGGGATCGAGACTATTGGACTATCGAGACCAGTTCTTAGACATCCTAGCAGACGGTTTCATCCAGCGGCCATGTTACATGGATACTTACATCCCTCATAGCTCGAGGGTAGCGATTGGCCAATTGAGAGTCTCATCACATAGACTAGAGATTGAGACGAGCAGAGCCGCAGACATTCCCAGAGAGGAGCGGATATGCAGGGTTTGCAGAGTAGGGATAGAGGATGAGGAGCACTTTGTATGCAGATGTAGCGCATATGATGGCATCAGAGGTAGATACGGGACTCTATTTACAAGGCAGCCCACCCTCCGAGAGATCATGGACTCTAGAGACCAGCGACAGCTCGGGCGATTCCTACTAGAGATACAGAGTCACAGAGATTCCCTACTCCAGCCTACTGTAGCAGCCCATACAAGAGGGAGACAGAGTCAGCTCACTGAGTTCTTTATTCCACGACGTGCTGCAGCCCTCCCCCCCTCAGCCCACACACCGAGAGGGGTGACTCTTCAGCAGGCTCAGGCTCAGGCTGCTCGAGCTAGGAGACGACCCCGTGCTAGAGAATATCGGGCCCCGAGACATCACCGACATCAGATTGCAGAGATCCAGGCTCGTCACCATGGCGCCATGGAGGAGAGACGATTCCAGATGATGGCTGATCCCGTTGCAGCTATCACGATGGCCCTGACTCCACCTCCACCTATGTATCACATCTTACACTCACCCACTAGCACAGGATGGAGCTAGTTAGTCGTTTCAGATGCATTCCCATGCTTGTTGTACTACCCCTTTGCATATAGACTGCCATAGATATCGCACTCCATACACCCCCCCCTTTCATGGGTATCTCCACACGCATTTCACGGAGATATGTATCAGCTTTACCAGTTTCTTTTTCAGCACTTTTATCTTCTGTGATAGACAGAAGATACACCCATGTACATCGATTTGTCTCATAGGCCGAGTTCGGCCTCCTAATAGACGTAAAAACACTTTCTTTCTTCTTTCTCTCTCTCTCTCTCTCTCTCTCTCTCTCTCTCTCTCTCTCTCTCTCTCTCTCTCTCTCTCTCTCTCTCTCTCTCTCTCTCTCTCTCTCTCTCTCTCTCTCTCTCTCTCTCTCTCTCTCTCTCTCTTAGACCACCACCGATGTACCACATAAGACACCCACTTCCCCCCATCACCAGTAGCTAGGGTGTTTTGCTCACTCATAGTATGGATCCCCCTTATTAGGTGGCCATTATCTGCTGAGTCAGAGCCACGTCTCCCTAGCCTTTTACCAGCCCTAGATAGCTTTGTGTTTATTTCATTTCATTTTCTAGACATGGTTACTACACTTGTATATGGCTTTTGTCTCATAGGCCAAGTTTGGCCTCCAGAAGACGCTAATATGACGTTCTTTCTCTCTTCTCTCTCTCTCTCCCCGGACTAATAACTGTTTCCTACAGTTATTAGCCACTCCCACCCTTGCTCCATCGCGCATCGGGCGCGCTCCCGTCTTCATCTCAAGTCTTTAGGCTCAGTACTCTGAGCATTTTCTCATCTTCGAATGCAATGAGCGCTACGGCTAAGAAGGACGATTTGACAAAAATGGAGGACAAACTGACCATAGCTATCAAAGAAAACAAGAAGATGGTGGACTCCACTATCACGGCCATCATCAGCCGCCTCTCAAAGCTCGAGAAGGAAGTAGAAACATATCATAAGGAGAGGGAAGCATGGCAGAAAGAGAAAGAAGAATGGGCTAAGGAGAGGGCAAACATGAAAGAGGAATTGGAGCTCCTCAAAGCTTCAATGGTCTCTCTTACACCCGAAGAAGGAGAGATTAATATGAACAAGACAGAAGCTCTCAAAGAAGAACTCACCAAATCCTTGACCGAGAGCATGGAAAACAAATTAGAAGCTACCAAAGAAGGGTGGATCGACATAGTGAAGAAGAACATCAAAAAAGAAGCCAAAGAGAAAGCACAAAAGGAAGAAGCCCTCATCGTGCACACCACTATTGAGGAAGAAAAGATGAGACATGCCCGCCGTCTCAATGTACGCATCACGGGCATTGAAGAAAAAGAAGGCTCTACCCCCGAGTCCGATGGGAAGACACTATGCAAGATACTCGGCTACAAAGAGGAGTCCCCCCCATTCATCAAGTCTTGGAGAACGGGACGAGACCCCACGAAGAAGAGAGCTCTCATTCTACACTTCCCTTCCGAAGATATAAGATCTACTTTCCTACGCAAGAGGGTGATTTTGAGAGCACTTGATGGCCCCCCCATCTACCTTGACGATGATCTCACACCCATGCAGGTAGCACACCGTCGTGCATGCATGCCGAGAGTACATCAAGCTCGCAAAGAAGGAAAGAAGGCTTCATACAGAGATGGTCGTGTCATCATTGATGGCAAGGCCATCCCATAGGGATTCGCGGCCTGTGAGACACTCGAGGAGATACACCTTGCAGTTTGGAACTGCAATGGAGATCTATGGACACACCCAGAGAGATTGGAAGAGGTGCGCAAAGGCAAAGACATCATTATGCTCACAGAGACACATGAGAGCCCGGACCGGGGCCTACCTCGTATCCACGGTTTTCAGTGGGAGTCCACATACAGAGAGTGTACACGTCAGCACACCACCCGAGGATCAGGAGGAGTAGCCATACTCTTTAGAGATGCACTTCAGAGCAGGATACAGATAGTCGCACGTGATTCACAGGCCAGATATCTTTGGATTCGACTCCAGCTCTCGCAGGAGCGGATCATCTTCATAGCATTATGCTACTTTGCTCCTTCTAGCTCGCGTTTCGCTATCATAGATCGAGAGGAGGACTCACCATACACTTGCTTGTCAGAAGAGATTACAAAGTACTCTCCATTAGGGGAAGTCTTCCTTATGGGAGACTTCAATGCCAGGACAGGCAATGATCAGTGTGAGATATTTGACCCAGAAGACCCGGAGATACTACATACCATAGAGGATGAGTCTACAGCTCGAGCTTCAGCTGACGCTACACACACTCACTATGGCACTCACCTACTCAGACTAGGCTCTCGACATAATCTCGTTATCTATAACGGGATGACTCAGTGGCCTACCTCAGGAGGATTGACATGCATACCACACTCAGTCACAGATGGCGGGGGAAGTACAGTAGATTACCTCATGGGGTCCAGAGAGGCCATCCACCTACTTACCTCATTCACCATCCCACCCATACCCATTGGGGCCGATCACAAATACCTCGCACTCTCCCTGAAGGGAGACACCCCTACACGCATACCCGCAGCACGCATCCCACACACCACCATCCACTTCACACACGAGCTAGCTCACATATATGCGGCTCGAGTCGAGCAGGGTCTTCTCTTACTTCATCCTGACACTCCACTATCCCTACTCACCTCTCAGATAGCATCAGTTCTTCAGGCATCAGCCATCAGCTCCTTCCCACACACCATCCATTCTCATCACACACCTCCTCCCGGGACTATGCCACAACATCGTTGGTATGATGAGGATTGGAGAGATCTTTACCGCCGACTACGAGCTCAGCGAGCATTGGGAGAGATCACAGAGAGAGAGGCCAAGGGACAGATGAAGACTCTCACACGTCGAAAGAGGCGAGCCTTTGAGGAGGCACAGGAGCTTGAGCTATACCATCTCTTTATGAGTATGGACAGTGCTGCAGCATGGCGCAGCCTACGAGAGCCACGCCCGACCACACCTATTGGAGACCCACACACATGGCATGATTATGCTCACAGGTTATATGAGGTACCTAGGCAGCCTCCCATTCCCAAGCCACTTGAGCCTCGCCCTACTAGTTCTTCTCTCTTCACAGCAAAGATGGTTGAGAGGGCCATACGACGACTTCGACATGGACGTTCGACAGACCACGCAGGATTGCAGAGCGAGCATCTCATATATGCAGCCTCCACTATAGCCCCGTTGATTGCACATGTCTTCAACCGGGCTATAGGAGAGGGCTTCCCAGAGGAGTGGACTAGGCACACCATTGTGCCTATCCACAAATCTGGCGACACCCTGGATCCAGGGAACTTCAGGACCATCATGATTGGCCACACCATGGCCAAACTATACGGTGCCATACTTGAGGCAGAGCTCAGTTCATATGCAGAGACTGAGGGGCTACGAGCACGAGGCCAAGCAGGTTTTCGACGAGCTTTCTCTACTATTGATCACATCTTCATTCTGCGCTGCCTCATTGATGGGGCAAGGGTGCGGAAGAAGAGGCTATATTGCTGCTTTGTGGACTTCCGCAAAGCTTTTGATACAGTGTCGCGAGAGAGGCTCTTTCAACGCCTCCAGAGCTTGGGAGTACCATCAGGGATGATTTGGGCCATCTATGCACTCTATGAGCGGGTGACTGGGAGGGTACGGTGTCCAGGAGGTATGTCTAAGGCCATTGCTAGCACCATCGGTCTTAAGCAAGGCTGCCCACTCTCTCCCACTCTATTTGGTCTCTACATTGACGAGATTGAGGACTACATTCTCCGAGCTGGAGGAGAGGGTGCAGACCTCGCAGGTACACATGTCCACATTTTATTATATGCCGATGACATTGTCTTGATTTCAGAGTCACCCGAGGGATTACAGCGCCACCTTGAGGCCCTGGATGAGTTTTGTACACAGAGGGGCTTGACAGTAAACCTTGGCAAGACCAAGGTCATGATCTTCCACACCTCCCCCATGGTGAGGAATGGAGCAGGATTCAGAGCTGGTGGTGGACAGATTGAGGTGGTCACTTCCTATGTCTATCTCGGAGTCACATTCACGAGCTTGCCTGGCCCCTTCAGCATGAGACAGGCAGCCACCGATAGACTCACACGCGGATATGCAGCTTTAGCCATGTTAGAGCGGAGATGTCACCAAGCACACTTCCAGGAGCCCCGCACGAAGGGCTGGCTATTTGACACACTGGTCAGACCAGCTATGATGTATGCTGCGACGGTTTGGGCCCCAGGTCTCACAGTCACCGAGTGGAGTGCGATCGAGAGGCCACAGGTACGTATGATCTCGCGATTATTTCGTGGGAGACAGTCGGTGCCACATGACATCATCAGGGCAGAGCTAGCTGCACCACCCATGGCAGTAGAGGCACTATTCCAGACTATCTGCTTTATTCAGAGGATTAGGGACCTCCCTACAGATAGACTCACACACAGAGCTCTTGAGACATCTATACAGATATCAGAGTTAGGATATGAGAGAGCTTGGTACACTCAGGTTAGAGTCTGGTTTGATAGTCATGGACTTGATATGGACAGATTGCCGCCTTTTCAGTATGACCCAGACTCACCTCACATCCACCTCTCTCGTCGTGAGAGGAATGTTGTGCTCAGACAAGATCTCTGGCAGCTCTACATTAGTCAGACATGGCACACACGACACATGGGATCGAGACTATCGCACTATCGAGACCAGTTCATAGACATACTAGCTGACGGTTTCATCCAGCGACCACGCTACATGGATACTCACATGCCTCATAGCTTGAGGGTAGCGATTGGCCAGCTTAGAGTCTCATCACACCGACTCGAGATTGAGACGGGCAGAGCCGCAGACATTCCCAGAGAGGAGCGGATATGCAGAGTATGCAGAGTAGAGATGGAGGATGAGGAGCACTTTGTATGCAGATGTAGCGCATATGATGGCATCAGAGGCAGATACGAGACTCTGTTTGCAGGGCAGCCCACCCTCCGAGAGATCATGGACTCTAGAGACCAGCGACAGCTCGGGCGATTCTTACTAGAGATACAGAGTCACAGAGATTCCCTACTCCAGCCTACTGTAGCACTCCATACAGGAGGGAGACAGAGTCAGCTCACTGACTTCTTTATTCCACGACGTGCTGCAGCCCTCCCCCCCTCAGCCCACATACCGAGCGGGGTGACTCTTCAGCAGGCTCAGATATCTCGAGCTAGGAGACGACCCCGTGATATAGGATATCGGGCCCCGAGACTTCACCGACACCAGATTGCGGAGATCCAGGATTGTGACCATCGCGCCATGGAGGAGAGACGATCCCAGATGATGGCCGATCCCGTTGCAGCCATCAGGGTGGCCCTGACTCCACCTCCACCTATGTATCACATATTACATCCCACCCACTAGCACAGGATGGAGCTAGTTAGTCGTTTTAGATGCATTCTCATGGTTGTTGTACTACCCTTTTGCATATAGACTATCATAGATATTGCACTCGATACACCCCCCACCACTTTCATGGGTATCCCCACATGCACACTACGGAGATCTATATCAGCTTAACCAGTTTCTTTTCAGCACTTTTATCTTTTCTGATTGACAGAAGATACACCCATGTACATCGATTTGTCTCATAGGCCGAGTTCGGCCTCCTAATAGACGTAAAAACACTTTCTTTCTTTCTTTCTTTCTTTCTCTCTCTCTCTCTCTCTCTCTCTCTCTCTCTCTCTCTCTCTCTCTCTCTCTCTCTCTCTCTCTCTCTCTCTCTCTCTCTCTCTCTCTCTCTCTCTCTCTCTCTCTCTCTCTCTCTCTCTCTCTCTCTCTCTCTCTCTCTCTCTCTCTCTCTCTCTCTCTCTCTCTCTCTCTCTCTCTCTCTCTCTCTCTCTCTCTCTCTCTCTCTCTCTCTCTCTCTCTCTCTCTCTCTCTCTCTCTCTCTCTCTCTCTCTCTCTCTCCCCCCCTCTCCCTCTCCCTCCCTCTCCCTCCCTCTCCCTCCCTCTCCCTCCCCCTCTCCCCCTCCCCCTCCCCCTCCCTCTCTCCCCCTCTCTCTCTCTCTCTCTCTCTCTCTCTCTCTCTCTCTCTCTCTCTCTCTCTCTCTCTCTCTCTCTCTCTCTCTCTCTCTCTCTCTCTCTCTCTCTCTCTCTCTCTCTCTCTCTCTCTCTCTCTCTCTCTCTCTCTCTCTCTCTCTCTCTCTCTCTCTCAGAGGAGACACCACTCACCAGGAGACACCACTCAGAGGAGCATTGTGGAACTGCAACGGGGCACTCTGGACGCGACCAAACAGAGTCGAGGAGATCCTCGCATCACATGACTTTGTGTGCATCACAGAGACACACGAGAGCCCAGAGAGAGGTCTACCACACATTGCAGGTTTTCATTGGGAATCTGCATTCAGGACTATGACGAGACAGAGTACAGCGCGAGGATCGGGAGGAGTGGCCATCGTATTTCAACAGGAGATACAGAGCCGGATCTATATTATAGGTAGAGATGAGGAGGCACGATACATGTGTGCGAAGCACCTATGGATTTTAGAGCATAGAGGAGATATTACACACACACAGGCACAGCGTCGCATGCAGAGCCTTACTCGCCGCAAACGGCGAGATTGGGAGGAGAGACAGTATTGGGATATTTACCATTTGCTCATGAGTCGAGACAGTGTAGTGGCATGGCGATATTTGAGAGAGAGGAGACAGCAGACACCTATCCGAGACCCGAGCACTTGGCATAGCTATGCACGGAGCCTATACGAGATCCCAGACCGCAAAGCCCATGTCCTACTACCTCTGACTTCTTCACACCCACTATGGTGGGACGCGCTATTGCCCGGCTGCAGCATGGCAAGGCCCATGATCATTTCGGTTTACAGGCAGAGCACCTCATCTATGGAGGCACGACTCTATCACCGCTCATTGCCCATCTCTTCAACCGTGCATTGGTTGAAGGGTTCCCAGACTCATGGATTGAGCACACCATAGTGCCCATTCATAAGTCAAGGTGATACTATGGATCCAGCTACATACCGGACAATCATGATTGGCCCTATATTGGCCAAGTTATATGGGGCGGTACTAGAGACAGAGTTGAGTACTCTCGCTGAGAGGAAGGGCATCAGGGCTCCAGGACAGGCAGGTTTCAGACGAGATTACTCTACCATTGACCACATCTTCACTCTGAGATGCCTGATCGACCAGGCCAAGCTGAGGAAGAGGAGATTATATTGTTGCTTTGTGGACTTCCGCAAAGCATTTGACACTGTTCCCAGGGATCGACTCTTCAGACCACTACTTGACATCGGAGCTCCGGAGGAGATGATATGGGGGATCTACGCCTTATACGAGAGATTATCTGGTAGAGTCAGATGTCAAGGGGCCTTATCTGATCCACTTGCTAGCACTATCGGGGTGAAGCAAGGATGCCCTCTCTCACCCACCCTCTTTGGTCTCTACATTGATGAGATAGTGGACTTCATACAACAGCAGGGGGGAGATGGCATTGAGGTACGCGGGTCCACTGTCCATATTCTTTTATACGCTGATGATATTGTATTGGTTTCAGAGTCTGCAGAAGGTCTACAGCATCATCTACACGGCCTAGATGACTTTTGCAGACACAGAGGGTTATATGCGAACCTTGGTAAAACCAAGGTCTTGATCTTTCATACATCAGCACAGGTACGCAGACATAGTTTGTTCACAGCAGCAGGTGGACCGATCGAGGTGGTCGGATCATATGTTTACTTGGGGGTGACATTTACAGCAGCATCAGAGGTCTTCTCTATGGCTCAGGCAGCCCGTGACCGCATCACACGGGGGTACGCAGCACTAGCTTTGATGGAGAGACAGTGCCACCAGGCATATTTTCAGGAGCCCCGCACAAAGGGGTGGCTCTTTGACACTTTGGTTACGCCAGCGCTCATGTATGGGGCAGCTATATGGGGACCAGGATTAGCTACATCAATATGGACAGCATTAGAGAGGCCACAGATCCTCATGATTGCAAGACTTATCCGCAGCAAGCCTTCAGTACCACATGATATCATTAGAGCAGAGCTCGCTGCACCACCGATGCTACTTGAGGCACTATTCCAGACAGTATGCCTATTACACAGACTTCGGAGCATGGATACAGAGCGCATTGCTTATCGTGCTTTCGAGGCATCACGTGATATGGCATTAGCAGGCGACACCTCCTCATGGTATGCACAGACACGAGACTAGCTTGCCCACCATGGCTTTGACATAGACAGGCTACCACCACTACAGTACGACTCTCATGCACCCACCTACTCGCTCTCTCATCAAGAGAGGAATAGGGTCATTCGTCAGGAGATATGGCATACATACATACAGAGGACATGGGTGAGCCCTAGGGGTACATTGCCACCAAAAATGCTCTACTACCGCGAGCATTTTCTACATATATCGGGCACGAGCTTCATCGAGATCCCGAGATACATGCAGACCTACCTTCCCCACCACCTACGAGTCGTCATTGGGCAGCTCCGGGTTTCATCACATCCGCTCGAGATTGAGAGGGGTCGGTCCACGGGAGTCCCCCGTGAGGAGAGGTGGTGCCCAGTATGCCAGACAGAGGTAGAGAGTGAGGAGCATTTTGTTATCAGATGTCCAGCATACTTAGACCTACGAGCACAGTTCCAGATCGAGGAGTCATTCCAGCTGTGCATGACTATGGGAGACCAGAGACGCTTGGGACGCTTTCTCACAGCAGCATACGAGAGGCGAGAGCGGTCACTACAGCCCATACATCAGCCACGGGTGAGTACCAAGCACACCATTACGCAGTTCTTTCAGCGAGTTGAGCTACATCAGAGAGGTCCATCTATAGGGCTCACGCTACACCAGGAAGTAGCACAGAGAGCACGGCGCCGACCACGCATGGGCGGATATCATCGACCACGACTATATCAGGAAGATATCTCACGCATCAGGATTGCCTACGACCACATGATGGAGCATAGGCCTACCACCACCCCCTGGGTTGTCTTCCTTCAAGAGGCACTCAGACCACCACCGATGCACCACATACTACACCCACCTCCACCCATCACCAGTAGCTAGGGCGTTTTACTCACATTTTGGATCCCCCCATGTATTAGGTGGCCACTATCTGCAGAGTCAGAGCCACGTCTCCCCAGCCTTTTCCAGCCCTATATAGCTTTGTGTAGCGATATACTTTTTATTTCATTTTATCTTCTACACAGGATTACTACACTTGTACATGGTTTTTGTCTCATAGGCCAAGTTTGGCCTCCAGAAGACTTTAATATGACTTTCTTTTTTCTCTCTCTCTCTCTCTCTCTCTCTCTCTCTCTCTCTCTCTCTCTCTCTCTCTCTCTCTCTCTCTCTCTCTCTCTCTCTCTCTCCCCCCCCCCTCCCCCTCCCCCTCCCCCTCCCCCTCCCCCTCCCCCTCCCCCTCCCCCTCCCCCTCCCCCTCCCCCTCCCCCTCCCCCTCCCCCTCCCCCTCCCCCTCCCCCTCCCCCTCCCCCTCTCCCTCTCTCTCTCTCTCTCTCTCTCTCTCTCTCTCTCTCTCTCTCTCTCTCTCTCTCTCTCTCTCTCTCTCTCTCTCTCTCTCTCTCTCTCCCCTCTCTCTCTCTCCCCCTCTCTCTAATAATTGTTGCCTACAGTTATTAGCCACTCCCACCCTTACTCCATCGCGCATCGGGCACGCTCCCGTCTTCATCGCAAGTCTTTAGGCTCAGTACACAGAGCATTTTTTTCATCTTCGAATGCAATGAGCGCAACGGCTAAGAAGGACGATTTGACAAAAATGGAGGACAAACTGACCATAGCTATCAAGGAAAACAAGAAGATGGTGGACTCCACTATCACAGCCATCATCAACCGCCTCTCAAAGCTCGAGAAGGAAGTAGAAACATATCATAAGGAGAGGGAAGCATGGCAGAAAGAGAAAGAAGAATGGACTAAGGAGAGGGCAAACATGAAAGAGGAATTGGAGCTCCTCAAAGCTTCAATGGTCTCACTTACACCCGAAGAGGGAGAGATTAATATGAACAAGACAGAAGCTCTCAAAGAAGAACTCACCAAGTCCTTGACCGAGAGCATGGAAAACAAATTGAAGCTACCAAAGAAGGGTGGATCGACATAGTGAAGAAGAACATCAAAAAAGAAGCCAAAGAGAAAGCACAAAAGAAAGAAGCCCTCATCGTGCACACCACTATTGAGGAAGAAAAGATGAGACATGCCCGCCGTCTCAATGCACGCATCACGGGCATTGAAGAAAAAGAAGGCTCTACCCCCGAGTCCGATGGGAAGACACTATGCAAAATACTCAGCTACAAAGAGGAGTCCCCCCCATTCATCAAGTCTTGGAGAACGGGACGAGACCCGACGAAAAAGAGAGCTCTCATTCTACACTTCCCTTCCGAAGATATAAGATCTACTTTCCTACGCAAGAGGGTGATTTTGAGAGCACTTGATGGCCCCCATCTACCTTGACGATGATCTCACACCCATGCAGGTAGCACACCGTCGTGCATGCATGCCGAGAGTACATCAAGCTCGCAAAGAAGGAAAGAAGGCTTCATACAGAGATGGTCGTGTCATCATAAATGGCAAGGCCATCCCATAGGGATTCGCGGCCTGTGAGACACTCGAGGAGATACACCTTGCAGTTTGGAACTGCAATGGAGATCTATGGACACACCCAGAGAGGTTGGAAGAGGTGCGCAAAGGCAAAGACATCATTATGCTCACAGAGACACATGCGGGGGAAGTACAGTAGATTACGTCATGGGGTCCAGAGAGGCCATCCACCTACTTACCTCATTCACCATCCCACCCATACCCATTGGGGCCGATCACACATACCTCGCACTCTCCCTCAAGGGAGACATCCCTACACGCATACCCGAAGCACGCATCCCACACACCACCATCCACTTCACACACGAGCTAGCTCACATATATGCGGCTCGAGTCGAGAAGGGTTTCTCTTGCTTCATCCTGACACTCCACTATCCCTACTCACCTCTCAGATAGCATCAGTTCTTCAAACATCAGCCATCAGCTCCTTCCCACACACCATCCATTCTCGTCACACACCTCCTCCCGAGACTATGCCACAACATCGTTGGTATGATGAGGATTGCAGAGATCTTTACCGCCGACTACGAGCTCAGCGAGCATTGGGAGAGATCACAGAGAGAGAGGCCCAGGGACAGATGAAGACTCTCACACGTCGAAAGAGGCGAGCCTTTGAGGAGGCACAGGAGCTTGAGCTATACCATCTCTTTATGAGTATGGACAGCCTACTGTAGCACTCCATACAGGAGGGAGATAGAGTCAGCTCACTGACTTCTTTATTCCACGACGTGCTGCAGCCCTCCCCCCCTCAGCCCACACACCGAGCGGGGTGACTCTTCAGCAGGCTCAGATTTCTCGAGCTAGGAGACGACCCCGTGCTATAGGATATCGGGCCCCGAGACTTCACCGACACCAGATTGCGGAGATCCAGGCTTGTGACCATCGCGCCATGGAGGAGAGACGATCCCGGATGATGGCCGATCCCGTTGCAGCCATCAGGGTGGCCCTGACTCCACCTCCACCTATGTATCACATATTACACCCACCCACTAGCACAGGATGGAGCTAGTTAGTCGTTTCAGATGCATTCTCATGGTTGTTGTACTACCCCTTTGCATATAGACTATCATAGATATCGCACTCCATACACCCCCCGCCATTTTCATGGGTATCCCCACATGCATACCTCGGAGATCTATATCAGCTTAACCAGTTTCTTTTCAGCACTTTTATCTTTTCTGATTGACAGAAGATACACCCATGTACATCGATTTGTCTC
>CM035421.1:12187410-12199910 GCA_020310875.1 Ceratopteris richardii
TATACATTGTATGTGTGTGTGTGTATGTATGTATGTATGTATGTATGTATGTATGTATGTATGTATGTATGTGTGTGTGTGTGTATGTATGTACATATGTATGTAGGTACGTAGGTATGTAGGTATGTAGGTACATATGCAATGTGCATGCATGAATACATTAAGAGCATCTATAAAATGCTCTAACCTCTCCGACATATTCAAGTATAAAGTCTCCCTTTGGCACATTCTCCAGTACTTGCAGCCCAAATCCTTTTTTACCACACTGAAAAAATGCCACCTTTTTGTAGGACTGCTTCTGGAACTGCAAGGATCACAAACTTGCTTCTTATTTCATACCTTAAATTTCTTCATCAAAACTTGAAAATTGCATGGGTTTGACTTGAAATAGCAGATTTGGTGCATGATACAACTTAAAATAGCAGACATTGCATACAAACCCGCTGGTTAGAGCATGCGTCTCCACAGGGGCAAGTTTGAGAAATGCACTCAATGTTCAATGACCGATTTAGGCAGTCTTCCCCACATCCAAGACTGCCATCTTCAGGAGGCTCGCATGAGCATATCATTTGCTGCAATCAACAGACATATGATTTTATCAGAATCATGGAAATATCCTTCATGTCATTTGCATACAGGAGTTTCAAACGGAAATATATTAGTATATTATGAGTTCAAATTAAGCGAATAGCACAATCCTCTGCCAGTGAAAGATTAAGGAGCGCAGACAGAGAAAAAATAATTGATGTAATGCAGGTCAATTTCTGAAACGTCAAGTTTAAATTGAAGTACACTAAGTTTGTTGGAAGAAGAGAATCAATCTGCATTAAACACCCTCACAAGTCATGTAAGCATGAGCTCAATGGTTATCATCAGTGCATTGCAAGCTCTTAGGGTTCCAAAGATGTGAAAGGAATTAGATCAGGCAAGCTTCCAAGGAGATTCCACGATATAAGGACAGGATGTGGCACATCGACATCTACATGTATTATAATAGCTGCCAAAGGGAGAAATTTCTAGCTTTGCATGGATGAGTTCAGTAAGGAGAGAAAAAAACAAGAGAGACCATGATAAACAAAATTCTGATCAAAATGTGCAATGGAGCATGTATACTTCTGATTTTCAAGTGTTTCCGTATCTTTTTTCTTGTGACCTTTCTGATGGCACAGAATAATAGAGTGAGACAGTGAGTCAGCCAGTCAAATCTGTCTAGCACTTTTTCGATGTACTTTTCTTGGGATAAATGCAAAGTATGCTGCTGCCTATCCCTTTTTATTCGCATACCGAGAATATGCTCAGCTTCCCCAAGGTCTTTCATTGAGAATGCGGAGTTCAGCTGCTGTTTTAGAGCATTCAAGGTGCTCTTTTTCTTCCCAGCCAGCAGCATATCATCTATATACAGCATAAGAATGATTGCGCTGCCATCTTCATCCTTTTTAGTGTACAAACAGTGGTGTGCATGGCTTCTTTTGAACCCATGTTTGAGCATAAATGCATCAAACTTCTTATGCCATTGTCTGGGACCTGTTTCAGCCCATATGAGCTCCCTTTCAGCTTGCATACCGGATTCCCTTTTCCAGGAATGGCATACCCTTCTAGCTGTTTCACGTACAGCTCTTCGTCTGAATCACCATGCAAAAAGGCTGTTTTAGCATCCATTTGGAATAAGTCCAAATCCAAGGCAGCTCTGAGAGCAAACAACACACGTAATGTGGTCATTTTAACCACTGGAGAGAACACCTCTTGGAAATCAATGCCCTCTTTTTGGGCATATCCCTTAGCAACCAGCCTTGCCTTATACTTGGGCTTGCCATCAACAATTTTGATTTTGTACACCCACTTGTTGGGAATGGCCTTCCTACCTTTGGGCAGCTCAACCAAATCCCGAGTATCATTTGCATGCAAGGCCTTTATCTCTTCCTGCATGGCTAACTCAAACTTCTTCTTGTGCTCACATAGCTTTGCCTCTTTATAAGTGACAGGCTCACCCTCATCTGATAACATAATGTAATGTACAGAGGGGTCATATCTATTCACTGGCCTCCTAGGACGTGTAGATCTTTATACCCAATGATCCACATTATCCAGCAATGGATCTACATCAGGAGGTACATCAACTTCTTCATTGTTAATGGGCTGCTGTACATCATTTCCAGCCCTGTTTTCAGCATGAATAGGTGGCTGCATATGCCCATCAGGAGCATCATTTTGCTGTCCAGCATCATCTGGCTCAATAACCACAGGCTCATTGTCATTTCCAGTGGTGCATCCCAAGGGTTCATATCAATTTTAACTGGAGGCTGTACATGCTGAAATTTGACTCTTTTATGGTCATCTTTAGAGGCACAATTGTTTTTGAGCATCCTTGCTTCATTAAATACAACATCTCAGCTGCGTATTACCTTCTTGAGTTGAGGTAGCCAAATCTTGTAAGCCCATTTCACCTTCATCTCCATAACCCATATAGATTCCTTTCACGGACATTGCATCTAACTTTCTTCTCAACTCAGGCCTTATATGCACAAAAGCATCACAACCAAAGATGCGCATATGAGGAGATCGATTGCAAACATGAACTCCAGTTTTCAAAGCCTATCCCCAAAATCCATGAGGGAGATAAGCAGTGGACAGCATGCATCTCACCCTCTCACATAAAGTCCTATTATACCTTTCAGCCACACCCTTGGAAGAGGGGCTGTATGGAATTTTTAGCTCCCTCTTAATACCAAGGTTTTCACAAAATCTATTGAATTCAGCACTTGCAAATTCAACCCCATTATCTGTACATAAGCATTTCAGCTTTCTACCTGTTTCGGTGGTCACAAATGCATGAAGTTTCTTGAATGCAGCAAAGGCTTCATCTTTAGATTTTAAGAATTATACCCAAAGCTTCCTAGAGTAGTCATCAACAAAAGAAACAAAATAAAGAGCACCCCCCATAGATTTTGTGGGCATGCTACAAACATCAGAATGAACAAGATTAAGCACATTAGACTTATGAGAGACACCAAAGTAGTAGGAATAGTTTACTTGCTTACCATATTAGCATTCATTACAAAAATCAAGTTTTGAGCCTTTAGCATCAAACTTGTCCAAATTACATAGTTTATCGAGACCTTTTTGGCTCATATGGCCAAGCCTTTTATGCCATAATTCCATATGTGAATGGATTTCAGCCAAAGCAATAAACTTGCCCAGCACGGCTTTACCATGCAAGCAAATAAAGAGTCCCTTTCTTTGTATTTAATAATCAGCCTAGAGCCTTTGATAAGCTTCCATGGTCCCTTCTCAAAGAGGGTACCATATCCATGCATATCCATTCGCCCAACAGACTAAGTTTTTCTTGATGCTTGGTGCATACCTTACATCATGCAAAACCAGCTCATTAGTACCATCCAGAGTGAAATGCATTGTGCCGATACCTTCAATAGAACAAGCATGGTTATTTCCAAGATATACATGTCCATGGCTTCCTGCATGAAAGGTAGTAAACCACTCCTTAATAGGAGTAACATGGAACAATGCACCTGAATCCATAATCCATGTTTGTGACAAAGCATCATTCACAATAAGCAAGGCATCAATCAGATCCCTCTTTGTGATCTGCATATCTTGTGCATGAATATTAACAGAAGCACCAATAACTTCGACGTGATGTGCTTCCATAGTAGCACAAAGTACATCTTTTGCATCTAATAGCTCTTCAATGACGACACTAGAGGCCACATTGGCCTTCTCTCTGTCTTTGTCCTTCGAGTTCTCATGTCCTCCATTTTTGGTGTCCTTTATCTTCCTGTCACATGTGTTCTTCTTTCTTTCTCGTTCAGCTTTGTAGTATCTGCAATCGGGCTTCTTCTGACCTTTCCTACCACATTGGTAACAAGTCACTTAAACCTTGCCTTTGCCTTTGCTCATGTTCCTCGATACATTTCCACTTTTCTTTTCTGTTCTTTCTCTACACACATTGGTTGAACCACTTCCCTTTCCACTAGCTTTCCTCCTAATTTCCTCATTCAAAATAGAACCCCTTACACAATCAAAGGTAAGATTGGGGCTATTCAAAAGTGAAACAACCAATGTTTTCCATGAATCAGGTAAGGTCATCAACAAGAAGATGGTCTTAAGTTTATCATCAAATGCAGGTAATCCGAAGTCCTTCAATTGTGAAAGAGTACTTGTAAAAGTAGATAAATGCTAAGCTTAGCTTCACTTTTTGACTCATCAAGTTGCATACAGACTAGCTTACGCATAAGATGCACTTGATTTACAGGCGTGATATTTTCATATGTGGCTTTCAACTTCTCCCATCCTTCAACAGCAGTTATAAGACCTTTCAAATCCACTAAGATTTCATCTCATTCAGCCATCTTGATGTAAGTGATGGCATTTTTGTTTAGGTTCATCCATGCTGCATCTGTCATATCTTCAAGCTTGACAAATCAAAACCGCTATCTTCAAATCTCTTGATCTCAAACAAACCCCTTCATAATCTTTAAGAAAAAGGATGCCAAACATTCTATCTTTCCACAAATCAAAACCGCTATCTTCAAATCTCTTGATCTCAAACAAGCTTTTGACATCAGAGGATGTAAAAGCCACGTTTGCACACTGAGAGCCCCAAAATTTCACCAAAAAAGGTAAAATTCACCGGTTGTCACGTGCGCAATCACCTAACGAGACTATAGCTGAGAAATTAAGCCCAAAAACTATTCAAAACTTACAAAAATCCAACAAGTTGTAATTGCATCAAAAACAACAAATTTGATGTTTTTCAACCACAAAAGCCATACATAGATGCAAAACCGAGTGAATGGGCACTTGTTTTCACAAAAACCTCAATTTTTGCAACAATATGACCTGTAAAATCAGAGAAATGACCTGCTGTAAAAAGTTTCGAGCAAGATGAAGTTCCTCAATCTTTGTACATGTTCTCCCGCTTGAAATGAGAGAGAATTTATGCGATAAAGGACCTGTAGATAAAAAAATCAGCAATGTGGATGCTGAAAATGACCTACGGGGATATAAGAAAAACAATAGAAGAGATTCTTCGCGATGAAACTCTCTAAAAAACCCAAAATTTGCTTCAGCTTTGCTTAGGGACGAAGTAATCCTCCAAAAACAACACATCTATCAAGAAAAAAGAAAAACTTTCACGATGAAATTCTCCCAAATGCAAGAAAAAGCCTTCAGTTTAATATAGGCTGAAGTAGAAAAGAACTTGGAGCAACTTTGTCATAATAACACAGCTCAAAGCTCTCATACCAATTGAAAGAGGCCGCGGAGAGCTATGTCATGCTATCCTCGCTTGCTCCAAACGCCAAGGGAGTGAACTGTTGCGTGAGGAGAGAGAAAGTAGAGAGAGAAACTTGCGCAGAAATTCGGAGAAGAAGATGGAGAAGCTGAAGTTGAAGAAGTCCCAATCAAGTTATAAGAAATTTGGGACAAACTCTTATTGATAAGTGATTTTTACGTCACACATGACCAATGACCAAAAATCATAAAAATAATGTAAATGCCTATAACTCCCCCATTTGGATCCAAAAAATATAACAAAAGTATGTCTAGAAAGCTCTCGAAAGAGAGCTTTCAATGGAAGGAAGGGAGATTCATTGGAGCCTTTATCCCCATCAAGTGCATCATGAGTCTAATGTCTAATGGGTGTAGTAGAGGTAGTTGTGGCCATGGTAATGTCCACAAAAAATATGTCTAGAAAGCTCTCGAAAGAGAGCTTTCAATGGAAGGGTCAAAATATATAAAAGGAGATTCATTGGGGCCTTTATCCCCATCAAGTGCATCATGAGTCTAATGTCTAATGGATGTAGTAGAGGTAGTTGTGGCCATGGTAATGTTGGAAGTCATGACTCATTATAATGGTAAGTGTGCAGGTTGAAGAAGGCATTATATGGTTTAAAGAAAGCACCACGTGCTTGGTATGAAAAGATAGATGCCTATTTGATTGCACATGGTTTTGAGAACAGTCCAATTGAGAGCACCTTATATGTTAAGCGTGCAAATGATGTGCTTCTGATCATTGTTTTGTATGTTGATGACATGCTTCTCACTGGTCCTCATGAGAAGCATATTGCGGATTTTAAGGCTGATTTGCATTCCTCATTTGAATTGTCTGATTTGGGGCACTTGCATCATTACTTGGGCATTCGGTTTATGCAAGTTGATGACGGAATAGCTTTGTGTCAAACGAAATATATTGACACATTATTGCAATGTTTTGGCCTTGAAGACTGTAAACCTATTGCCACTCCTATGGAGACAGGTTTACGATTGAGTCTTCATGATGTTGGAGATGCATTCGATGTTGTTCTCTATCAGCAAGTTCTTGGATGGTGATTTACTTATGCATTACTTGGCCAGATATTCAGTTTGTTGTATGCATTGTCCATGTGTCAAGCATTGGCAGGCGGTTCGGCACATCTTTGGTTACTTGAGTGGTACTCGACTACTTGGATTGTTCCCAAGGGGGAATCACTACCGCTAGATTTACATGCTTTTTACGGCCTTGAAGTCTATAAACCTATTGCCACTCCTATGGAGACAGGTTTACGATTGAGTCTTCATGATGTTGGAGATGCATTCGATGTTGTTCTCTATCAGCAGGCTCTTGGATCTTGATTTGTCCACCAGTAGTTCTTGCTTCATGCTTGGTAGCTCATGCATATCTTGGTTGAGCATGTAACAGCCTACTGTGGCCACTTCCAATTATGAGGCTTAGTATAGGGAAGCTTTCACAACGACTGTTGAGTGTGTGTGGCTCAGACGCCTTATGGATGATTTGGGTGTTAGCCATCTTCACTTAGAGTCAAAGCACATTGGCAATTGCAAGGAACCCAGTGTTCCATGCCCGCACTAAGCACATTGAGGTGCATTATCATTATGTCAGGGAGAGGTTCTCTGATGGAGAGATGAGCTTGGCATATGTGCCCACGAAGAAGAACATTGAGGTGCATTATCTGATGTTAGGAGAGGTTCTCTGATGGAGAGATCAGCTTGGCATATGTGCCCACGCAGGAGAACATTGGCAATTGCAAGGAACCCTGTGTTCCATGCCCGCACTAAGCACATTGAGGTGCATTATCATTATGTCACGGAGAGGTTCTCTGATGGAGAGATCAGCTTGGCATATGTGCCCTTCAGACCTTTTCACGAAGGCTCTGCCTAGGGAGAAGTTTGAAACTTTCCACAAAGCTTTGGGCTTACTTCCTTTTGTGGATTGATTCCACATAGCTTCGCACTTCCTTATACATGAGTCCAAGCTCCTTGTTCACCGCATCACTCTCAAGGGGGGATTCGTTGATATATTTAGGTAGTGATGTGTGTGAACACATTGGGACCGCCGGGGCACTGTCTTCCCTCTTTAGGAGGTTTTTTCCCCGACTTGTATGTACGCCTACTTCCCTAACAGGTTACTTATCTTTGTACATTCTAGTGGTAATACATTCAGTATTGAGTGTTGTGCTCCAAGCTTCTTCTTCTTCCTTATGTTGTTCGCGTGCTTTCGTAGACCTCGAACTCCAACAGATAATGGCATTGTTCAATTATCCTAGTTAAATATAGGCATATAATTTTACCTTCACGGTTTGAAGTTCTATTTACAAAGGCTTGTGGTGAAGCTTCATAGAACAGAGGTTATTATCCATCATACTTCAAGATACACTCACATTTAATATCAACAAGTCCTCTATGAAAAAAGCGACGAGATAGACTCACGAGAGGATATGCATTACTTGTGCTACTAGAACACAAGAATATGCATCACTCTCACTATTGAAACACTAATGCTATCAAGTCTTTTCTCAAGAGCCTTACACTAACCAGTGGGTATTTGACACGATGATTACTCCCTCATGAATGAAGCATCTATTAAGGCCCTTGGGCTACCTTCATACAGGCGGACAGATCTTGAGAGGCCTTCGATCATGATGTTACCTCAGTTGATCTGAATCAAACACTCAATGCCAAATGATATCATTTCAGTAAAGTTTGGGATGCCTTTCATGCTTATGGAGGCTCTCCTTCATATTATGAGCTTCATCACCGGTGGGAAATAGTTTCTAATGAGAGGGACAACCCTTTAAAATCACTCTACTGTAATGAGCCTTCATACTCTTGCACTTTATGCCAGAATGGATATTTATTTTAGTATGAATATAAGGATCAAAGATATTGCATATCCTAATAAGCTGAGACACTTGCCTCATCAATTTCTTCTACTTTTCTCTGACGATGCTGAAAAATGTTCTGCTTGATAAAGGTCCATGTTGGCTGTGGCTGACCTGAAAAAGTACCAATTATATAGCATTACAAAAACCATAATAAGTAAGAACTTTAGAATATACTAAAGCACAGCATCCAATACAAACAGTCAATAATTATGCCTTCTTATTGATAATGAAGTTCACCTTGATGTTCAATACTATCTACTTCTGTTGGATTCATCACTGGCTGCTTTTCATCACTTTCTTCACAGAAGGAAGAGGACTCTGATGAGTTTAATTCCCTATTTATCTTTTCCTGAGGTACTGAGCAATCTGCAAACTTCTTGTTTGGATTATGTTTGCAGAGCCTGCAAGCAAACATGAACACAGTTCACACACAAGATTAACCAGAATTTAACGGATTCAGTTCCTCCAGAAATATTTACCAGATGGAATCACTCGATTCTATCTTATCAATCAGCACAGCAGGAATACAGCGCCATTTCCCGCAACTCTTACACATGATCCATCCAAGTTTTCCAACTCCCAGCTCTTCATTGACATCTTCAGCAGCATCAAGATCCTTATTTTCTTCAGCTCCCTCAGTAACATCACTGATAACTTCCTCTCCCACTACTGAATCATCACAAACTTTCTCAACAGCACATTTCTGAGGATCAAGTACACCGTGTGTCGTCTTCAAGTTGACACTCAAATCCATCGCTTGTCCTGAAATTTTTCCTGACCTGATAACAGATTTCACGGAACTCTGGTTTGGTCCATGATGACTCATGAGTGATGACAAGCCAGTGGCATCCTCCTCCTGATCCCACTCTTTCTGATCCTTCCAAAATCCTCTCTTGATGGTATTTCTTGGACTAGACTCTGAATCAGAGCTAATATGTACTAGTCTGTTCTTCTGTGCAAGTCCCAGTGACCTATCTTTTCCACCTATCTTACCTTTTCTTTCTAGTACATGTTCTCTATCCTTAAGTTTATGTCCTTTTTTACTTGTTGACTTCAAATCAACAGCTTTGCAAAGCTTCTTTTTCCTCTGGAAAGACTGAACTGATGAAATTCCACCAATTGCATTTGTTTCCTGTCCGTTTAAACTTTCAGTTATAAAATCCTCTCTCTCCCCTGCATCGCTTGATTTCACACTGCTGAATCCAGAAACGTGATCAATTTCTGAGAAGGTGCTTCCTCTCCGATTTGATGCAATTTCGTTTGGTTCTCCTTTCTTTCTAGATCTCATGTCACCTTCATAGTCGATAGATCCTCTAGAACCTTTATTTGTCTTCTTTGAGCTCTTCTGATGTTTTTTGGCTGACTTGTTATAGGATTCATTATATGCCTTCACATCAGTGTCACTAACACTATGTTCATCAAGAGCCTCGACTTTGATCTTTCTCGCCTTGTTCTTCAGCTCAGTTGATAATTTGAGCTGTTTTTCATTCTTTGACAAAAATATGTTTTCCTTCTTCTTTGGTGAATGAAAATCAGCACCGTTCCCTACATTATCGTCAGCATTATCAATTTCATATTCATAGAATGATATATCACTCAATACATCGCTGTCATCTTCCAGCAATCCATTGAAATGTATGCTGCCATAGATAAGGTCTGATTGGCCTGAGAGTGCCTTTGAAGGTTTCCTCATCTTCAAAGGTGTGAAATCAACATTTCATCAATTAGTCCCACAATACTGTAATAGAATTGAAAATCTTTGGATTCCTATACCACAAAAATGCCTGCCAGAACACCTACAGCTTCACCAGAACAGAAAAACCAGAATCAATGTTAGCTTATAAGTTCCCAACATGTAATACAAGGTATGAACGTTGATATATTATTGAAAAAACTGAACCAGTATGTGTAAATTTCTGTTTCATTGAGCTAAATACCTTTACATCGTTCCAACTGAAGATAATTCAGGATTATAAGATTACAAGAAAACCCATGCAAAGGTGTAGGATATAAATGTTGTTCAACTAGACACAAGATCCATGACCAACATCATGCATAGGCAAGGTGAATCAATTAGATGATGGAAATCACATGACGCTCGTAATAGAGATAGTAGATTCAAGATAATGCAGCCATGAGGGGTTGATATACAATGCTACTGGACTGAGCAGGAAGAAAATGGATGCACGATACAAGATGACAAGAAAAAACTGCATGATACAACATGGCAAGACAAGACTGCATCATATAAGATGACAAGATCAAAAGTTTAAAATATGATAAACTAGACAAAGTAAGGTATGACTCCAAGGTTGATGCTCTGCAGCCCATGTTACCAACGCTAGGTGTAGGTGGTCTAAGATATGGCATCCCTTTAACCACTAGTTTCTTGAGTGGTTATGGATACGAGTAGGGGAGAGTGCTTTCAGCAGCTTAGGGCTATAGAGAAGTCACCGCTAAGAAATTTTGACATTCATTCTCAGGGTTCAAAAGTATTAATAATGTCAAATTCATTCTCAGCCTTCAGGGTTCTAGAACATTTCGTAAGTATTAATAATGTCAAAATCACCAAATCATGCATGCAATTTCCACTAAACTCCATAGACAAGGCATAAGCATGTAGACTATGATGTCACCCTACTCATGTCCATAACATCGTCCCCTTACAATAGGGGAAATTCCACAAGTGGTCTGTTGTCTGGGGCCCATAGTTGCAACGCAATGCGTTGTGTAACCTCTGCAACGTACACAACGCAACGATGTTGCATTGAAGACAAAGAAAAGTTGCCCTTTGACATTTGATATTTCATGATATGCATGTACTACTATGATGACATTTGTCACTTGTGACTTCATATGTATCATTTGTCACTTATGATTTATGCCATGACTAATATGTTACATTGTTAAATGTTATGTTATGGATCATGATGTTTAATGTTAAAAGTTAGAAACTTAGAAAGTAAGGTGTTAAATGTTATGATCATTATGATGTCAAATGAAGATGTTATGATCATTGATGTTAAATCTTATGATGTATCATGTCAGATGTTATGTAATATAATCAATGAATGATAATTGATGGATGTAATATGTTAAAACTTAAATGTTATGAATCATGAATGATGTTGTTAAATGTTATCATGTTAAATGTTATGAATCATGATGTATCATGCTAGAAGTTACAACTTCCAAATGGTAGTATATTATCTAGCCCACTCCAAGAAAGACATGAAATGAGTCACGACTCATGACCAGTTTAGATTTCATAATTTCTATCTATCCATTTATCTATCTATCTATCTATCTATCTATCTCAATAGTATTTTATGGTATGTATAGTCATATCTCACCTTATTATATATCGTCGGGGCCCTAATTTATAAGGCTATGAAGCTCCCAAACTTTGGCAGGTACTCTACAGCCTAGTATTGTAACAAATCACTATGGACACACCCAGGCAGACTAGAGGCAATAATTCTTTCAAAAAAGGAATGTGACCTTTTTATGACATACTTGAAACTTGCCACTAGTAAAATGTTTCTACTGGGAGTCCCAATTTTGGCCTAACACACAACAGCACAGTTCAAAGGAATCAAGTGGGCTAGCCATGTTATAAAAGAAAAGACTCTGTGAGAGGGTCCTAAGTTCTGACACTAAACCTATCACCCATTTGTGTAGCTTGAATTTTGTCTCACCAACAATCAAGAAGCATATGTTACCATCTTCTATTATCCCCTACAAGATCACATTACACACCATCAGAGGAGGAAATGTAACCAAACCAAGGAATGGACGAATGAGGGACCATCACCATAGAATGTTTCAAACAATAATGTTATCTGTTATCTCTAAATGAGTTCACCCTTGTAGGGGACATCAATGCCACAACTCAATAAAAACAATGTTCGTCTTTTGAGATAAATCCAGCAATCAGCATGGGAAGCACAGAGTTGTTGGAAAAATAACATTTTTTCGTCCGTAACATTCATTAAAAGGTGGCATAGTTCACTAAAGTTCCAATAAGACTTCGTCAGCCACGGTCAAAAACACAAGCTAGACTTCATATCTAGCAAGGCTGGTGCTCATACACTCACTTAGCTTCCTCTATATTTTCATGCTCATATCAAGTAGTTCAAGATCGTCCATGAAACGGAAGATTTCATAGCTATATTTTTGCCTAGGCAGGAGTTGCTCATAAAAGTGAGCATAGAGTGATTCTTTTCCTGTCATCCGGATTAATAGGTAACCTACACAACTTCAAGAGGAGAACATGCAACTTCAAAGCATCTCGGCAATTTTGTGTACTTTCCAAGAATA
>CM035421.1:12204910-12365596 GCA_020310875.1 Ceratopteris richardii
AGCATATGTAGATAAAGTGGAAAAGATGAATATAAAATTCTGCAACCAAAAAAGAGGCTTCACCATCGAAGCCCTATCCCAACATGAAGGGAATGTGAATGATGAGTTTCCTCTCTCATCCAAGTAACAACTGATCTTCTCTAACATCTCATTATGCAAGTGAGAGGGAACAACCCGTTACATGCATGAAAGTCTATCTGAAAGTAACTCGATATCTGTATATAGTGCCGGGCTTTTAAATGCAGGATTCAATAGACTCGCAAATCCATGAATGGGTCTATGCATCCATGCCCATCTCCTCAATGTCACCTAATGAAAAAAGAAATAGCTTATAAGTACTTGGAAATTATTAATTAAGGAATGCAACATGCTTTTCAATTCAGTAATTTACAAATTACAAGATTTCTTACCTCAAGCACCTCATTGGCTTTCTCCGTAGTGACAAGAGTGGTTGCCCTAATATCATCTATAGCTCTCCTCATCATATGTATGAGGAGCCCCAATGTGGCACCCTCACAATCTGTCATGCGTAAAACTCTATAAATAGGTGTCAAAATATTTAAGACATCTTTCACATTCTCCCAAAACTCCTCATCCAAGTATAGCCTCTTCATGCTCTTTGATTCCTCCAATGAGCTCTCATCCCAATCATTCCATAGAGGAGAGACCACTGTCTGTCTAAGAGGGATTCTGACCTCAAGAAGGCGTGAAAGCACAATCCACATATATGCAAAGCGAGTGGTAGCCGGCTTTTTTATTTCAAGTTTACTATGCTCTCTAAACATGGATAACACTTTCCCTTTCTGTGTGAAAAATGTCACCAAGCTAGAGGCTTTTTGTGTGCAAGCCTTTACCCATGAAAGCTTCCCTGCAAATAGAAACATACACACATATGAAACGCAAATTCACTTTATGCTCTAATTACAAGTACTATTGATAATATTCTGACTCTGATTTCGTTGGAAGCGTGGTAGGTCCAAACAATAATCACAAGTTAATTCCAAGATCTTTCCAACACTTGAACCTTAACACATAACGGCCCTTGACTTGATCAAGAGAGATAAATGATAATATTAAGAGATAAGAAGATAATTATAAAAGTGCAAAATGTAAATATACATTATGTGTATAATACAAAAATCTGAATATAGGCTGAATCTAAGGGTACTAGTTACAGAAAGTAGCGAAAGAGTATCTACGAGGTATAATGTATTATGTGAATATGTGCAAAACAAAGGATAACAGCGTTGTCTTCAAATCTGTCCACCAAAGTTTGATGGTTTGGTAATTGCTCTTAATACTCAAATCAGACCTCAACCTCTAACTTTTGAAGATCTAGTGCCTTACTCATGGGGCAGACGCTTTGTCTCAAGGCAAGGAGTGGCAGCAACAAAGGAGAAAAAAATGGCTCTTCAAAAGGTGGCAAGGTACGGTTTCTTTCATTAATTCTAATGGGGATACAGGGCAGATCCAGTGCTACGCACCTAAACTTTTTTGCGTTCATGCCGTGAGGTGCTTCCGGTGCCATCCGGTGCCAAAAATTCGTCGTTACATATTTTTTAAAAATATTACGAAAAAAAAGGATGTCTACTGCAACAGATATTCCTCCTCCACTTTGTGACCTTAGTGAACTTGAACCCATCAGTAGATGAGCATAGCCTTGATCAATCCTTAACTATAACTAGTCGTGAGCCTTAACCTTTGATTTGGACTTGATTCTTGAATCTTGTGAGAGAGAGAGATTCCCCACACACACAAAAAGATTATTAGCCAATAGCCAATATCCACACATACATTCAGCGAGGAGGGGGGAGAGAGAGGGAGGAAGGGAGAGAGAGGGAGAGAGAAAGAGAGAGAGAGAGAGAGGGGGAGAGAGTGAGTGAGAGACACATACATTGAGAGAGAGTTTATTAGTTAATAGTGAACTATAATATGTGTTTTCTTTATTTGTGGTATAAATGTCATAATATATGCATATACTACATCTTTTGGGTATTAGTGTATTTGTAACGACGCACCTTACGCACCTTACCTTGGGATACCATTCGGTTCTCGCACCTTACACACACCGAATTGAGCGCACCGAACGCACTGAACTGCCTTGTGGGGATATCAGAAAGCTTTTAAATGTGTTGTATGTTCCACAAATCAAACGAAATCTTCTTTAAGTAGCTTCTATAACTGATCAAGGTCATGAAGTATCTTTTAGCAAGACGGAGCTAAGATTATAGATAATAACAACATTGTTGGGACTAGCATAAAGAGAAACGACATGTATGAGTTGTCTCCTCTTACAGCCATTACAAGTGAGGGCACAAATAAGCTATGTCATGAGAGATTCAATCGTATCAGATACCCTGTACTAAAGCATATACATAGCAGAGGTATGGTTGCACACCTACAATCGATTGCAAACATGAAGGAACCATGTGAAGCTTGCATGGAAGACATTTTCGTAAGAAAGCAAGAACGAAGCAAGCTATCCTCTAGAGTTGGTGCATGCTGACTTGTGTAGAAAAATGCCTATTGGGCAGATCTTCTTACTTCATGTTACTCATCGACGACTATAGCAAGAAGACCTCGATGTACTCCCTTCGCAATAAAGCTCAAGCTTTTGGTAAGTTAAAAGAATGGCTTCGGCTTGTTGAAACTGAAACAAGGAAGAAGATGAAGAAATTCAAGAAAGATGATGGTAGTGAGTTTACATCAACAGAGTTTGAAGATTCATGCAAGAGTAAGAGAATCAAGCATCAACTCACAGTGGCACATCCCTCAAGAAAACGATGTTGTAGAACATCGAAATCAAACCATTATGGAGATGGCAAGGTGCATGCTGAAGGGAAAGGGTTTGCCAAATCAATCTTGGGAAGAGGCCATCAACACTGTTGTCTACATCTTGAATCGCATTTACACCAAGGCACTCGATGGAAAGACTCCACAAGAGGCCTACACTTGTAAAAAGCCATACGTTTCCCATTTCAAAGTATTTGGAAGTGAATGCTACGTACATGTTCCGGATAGGAAGAAAAGCAAGCTTCAACCAAAAGCATCAAATGTATCTTCGTAGGGTACAAAGAGGATAAGATGGCTTATAAGATTTATGACCTTGAGGCAAAGAAGATCATGGCGAGTATCAATGTGGTGTTTAAGGAAGAGAAGCCACATGTAGTGGAGGGGGAAAAGAGAGATTCCACTTTAACATCGGGCAAAGGGGCACTCCACTATGAACCTAGCCCTAGAGCTATCCCTTCTACACAAGAGAAGGAAGCATCATCTTCTGAAAGTCACCAAACCGTCATCACCCAAGTGGAAAAGCCATTGCTACATTGGGTGAGGAAACTCTGATTCTTCGAACCGCTTCCGACAGTCTCTAGAACAGGAACAAGGTGCATATGGACCAAGGCCATAGAGAATTGAGAGCAAAGGCAAGCGCCAATATTGTGAATGCAGCCTTGGTGAATGAGCTTTGTGCCATCGCATGGTTTCCTCGTAGAACCTTAACGGGGGGAGTGCAAAGGGGGGCTTGCCTCCTTTTGAGGGGCTCGAGGGGCCTATATCCCTAGCCTAAGAGGCTTATCCCTTCAACTTGAAGGCCCCGATGGTAGGACTTCTAGCCGTGGAGATATTGTCGGATTATATATTTGCCAACTATTTTGCCTCTCCCAACTACGTTCATCTATACCGACTCCCATTGTAAAAGCTATATAAGCATGGCCCATATATAGCTCTACACACCATTGCACACTAGTAAGCCTGTCATCTAGAGTCTATCTAGATCACCATCTAAGTTCCATATTGGGAGCGCACAGGTGGACAGCACCATCTGTGTAGCTTCAATTTGAGAATTTGAGTTCTTTGTATCTAAGTTTGTGCCTCTCTTTGTCTTCGTTCTCTCAACTTTGTCTATTGGTCTATTATGTCGTGCTATTATTTCTTACATGTTATGTTCACATACCACAAGGGCTTAGATCAAAACCTGACTCCAAAGCAAGAAAATGTATATAATGAGGATACTCACTTGAACAAAGATGTATAGATACTACAATCTCATCACTACGGAACTCAAATTTTCAAAAGATATAATATTTGACGAGCTCAAGCCATGGTATGGATCTAAGAATGTTTTGAAAGGACAAGACATAAAGGAGGTAGAAGGAAGGTTAGATGAAGGATTGCAAGAAAACTTAGAGTTGAGTGGCCCATGGAATTTGACCACCAATGGAGGATTCATTCAAGACTTCACCAACCAACGCAATAGTCAACCAAAGACTATAATGCATATGGTGAGGATTTGGATGTCGAAGGATACTCTGATTCTGATTGGGTAGATCAAAGGGTGATAGGAGCACTTCACGGACTATGATGGATGTAAAGAGAAATATGAATAGATTCCATGGCCGGTGCCATTTCAAAAAATAGACCCCCATCCACCCCAAATTCAAAATTTTAAGGTCTTGGTTTGCACTTCTATTTACAAAACTCAAAATATCATGAAGACCTTGATCTTGAGAGATATATAAGCCAAAAGCATGTCACATGACTTATTCAGACCCATGCTACTCTAGCTATGCCATAACTTCCGCCTTGCATGCAAAAGAAAATTCTAGGAGAGGCCTTGAAACCCTCTTTATGGAATTAGTGTGGGAAATCCAACAAAAATTGATATAAAAGGCTGCCATAAGAAGCATATGGTTCACTCCCAATTCCCAAAGCAAAGCGAGGGAAAGAGAGATTCACATACAAGGCATTCATAGAAAGTAAATAACTACAATCAAACCTCATAGATAATTGCAATCATAAAGGAGGATCCACATCCACCTTGACATCATCATAAATGTCTCATGCTTTGTTTCTCCCTATGCAATATGAGTTCATCACCGAGATCCAAAACTTGATAGAATTCCCGACCAATAAGAATGCCACTAAATTTGTGTAGATTGATGCACTCACAAATGGCTACCTTTGAAACTTTCATAGACCCTCATAGAAAATAAATAATTACAAACCAACCCTTAGATAATTGTAATCACAAAGAAGGATCTACATACAGCTTGAAATCATAAGTCAAGCAGGCTTATGCTTGCCTAAGCAAAGTGAATTTATCATAGCGACCCAAAAATTGATAGAGTTTCAGCCAACAAGGATGCTACTGAACTTGCATAGATGCAAGCACAATGGCTATGTTTGAAAATTGCAATGGTTCACATGCTTTCTCAAGGTGGTTACCTTCATATGTAGTTATCACCATAGTTATTTTCGTATGCATATGGCAAATTTTCCGTACATATGGAAAGGTATGTGTATGTTTGTTGTATGGTTCAATACGTACTCCATCCTTCTTGGACATTGAAGTTGAAATTTTTTTTATATGATTTTGGATGCGAACACATGTCAAATAGTGTATTGTATTGCTCTTCAATGCACGCATAGGGAAATATGTCGGGGCAGGAGGCTGAAGTTTAAAGTTTTGAACTTTGAAGTATATACTTTAGACTCTAGAGTGTAGACACATTTCACGAGTCACACTGAAGAATGAAATGTTGACATATCTATGCAATATTGTCTACATAGTGGTGATTGATCTTATAAGTTAAATATGAAATCTGAAATTTTCCATCTATTGTCTATGATGATTGGTGACTATCTTTATGGCTATTTTATATTATATATATGTTACATGTATGATTTCCGTATTTTTAGTACTTATTTTGCTAGACATATGATGTCACGTATGAAATTTTGAATGAAATTCCATACTTTTTTCATACTTCCATACCCGTATGCATTTGCACATGTTCACGTGTGAAAAAACATGCTTATCACCTTTATTCTCTTCTTTTTGTTTTGACCCTAACATTGTATCAAACCTCCCAACATCTTTCTTTTTTTGGTTCTGAAAACTCATTGTGGCAATTTGAAGACGTTAATACCTCTCTCTCTCTCTCTCTCTCTCTCTCTCTCTCTCTCTCTCTCTCTCTCTCTCTCTCTCTCTCTCTCTCTCTCTCTCTCTCTCTCTCTCTCGAACGTAACTTCATTCATCTACTTCGGTTCTACCCGCACTAAAATGAAGAACAAAATGAATGAACAAATTACCATCATTGAACTCTCCAACGCTGAAACGCTCGCAACGCGCTTCAAATCTCCCTCCGATAAACTTCAACTAATGCGCTGTACTCGTAAGCAATGACTCCGAATCTTGCTCGACCATGGGTATGCTGATAAGTGTTGCAGCTCTTTAAGCTGAGTTGAATACCGGCAACGACTCTCTCTCTCTCTCTTTCTCTCGCCCACAATATCTCGACAAAAACCAAAAGAAAAGTTTGACCTGCCGTGGGAAACGATTTTAGAGGCTTATTCTTACAGATGTCATCGAGATGCCCACGGATCCGTTAATGTACCTGGATCGCGCAAAAGGTTATGGGCGCTTCCTACAAACACACTTTCCCATCCTCACGGATGTAATCTTCATATAAAGATTGGTTAAATCTATATATTTTTTATAATAAAACATAACCGATATTAAATATATTGAAAATTAGTATACTAAAGTTGTATAGAAGTCACAAACAGGTCGGCCTTTGACTCATTCAGCGTCCCAACTATTTATTTTTTCTTTTTTTTTTTGGTGAGACGCGACAAGATTTTGAGACATTATGTCAAAATTTTCTTTTTCTATGAGTGTGTGTGTATGTATATTCATATATATGTACACAATACTTTTATTATATGCCCATATCCTACCTTATCAATCTAGAGATGTTTCAATTTCTCTTCTCTAGGGATATACACTTGTTTCATGATTGATATTTTACATTTATGCTTTCATTTTTATCTTTATATGTTTCCTATATTGTAATTGAGGGCGTCTTCATGATCCCCATATTGTATTCGGATATTTGAATAAGTTATTAGTGTACTTTTTATGAAATTTTGTTTTCACAGTATCCCATGTGTGATGTCTCTAAAGAACATGGGAGAATCAGTTCCATTTTGTATATTAACATATCTTTTTGAAGGGGCACTTCATATAAATCTAGCGAAATGATCCCCCCTTGGGATGGAACAATCCATGTAACCGAGTACCACTCAAGTAGCGAAAGATGCACTTAACGCCTATGAATGCTTGACACTTGGGCGGAACATAAGCATGCTTATGTGAGAGACAACAAACTAAATATTACGTCAGGTTATGCATGAGTAAATCAAGCATCCAATAGCTTATTGATAGAGAACAACATCAAAAAATTGTTGATATATTTAGGTAGTGATGTGTGTGAACACACTACGACCACCGAGGCACTTTTTTCCCTCTTTAGGAGGTTTTTTTTCCCCCTGGCTTGTTGTTGGAGTTAGACGTTTGCGGAAGCACGCGAACAACACAAGGAAGAAGAAGAAGCTTGGAGCACAACACACAATTCTCAATGTATTACCACTAGAATGTATAAAGATAAGTAGCCCATTAGGGAAATAAGCGTATATACAAGCCACGGGAAAAAACCTCCTAAAGAGGGAAAAAAGTGCCCCGACGGTCCTAGAGTGTTCACACACATCACTACCTAAATATATCGACAAATCCCCCCTAGGAGTGATGCGGTGAACAAGGAGTTGGCACTCATGTATAAGGAAGTGTCAAGCTATGTGGAATCAATCCACAAAAGGAAGTAAGCCCAAAGCTTTGCGGAAAGCTTCAAACTTCTCCCTAGGCAGCGCTTTCGTAAAAAGGTCTGCAATGTTCTCTTGTGTGGGCACATATGCCAAGTTGATCTCCCCAGCAGAGAACATCTCCGTGACATAATGATAATGCACCTTAATGTGCTTAGTGCAAGCATGGAACATAGGGTTCCTCACAACTTCCAATGCGCTCTGAGTGTTAGTGAAGATGGTGGTGGTAGAAGACTGACCAACACCCAAATCAGCCATAAGGCATCTCAGCCACACACACTCAACAGTCGCCGTGAAAGCTTCCCTATACTCAGCCTCACAACTGGAAGTGGCCATAGTAGGTTGCTTCTTGCTCAACCAAGATATACATGAGCTACCAAGCATGAAGCAAAAGCCACTACTGGACACACGAGTGTCATAGCAACAAGCCCAACCACTGTCAAAAAAAGCATGCAAATCTGGGGGTAGTGATCCCCCCTTGGGATAAAACAATCCAAGTAGCCAGGTACCACTCAAGTAGCGAAAGATGTCAAACGAGATATTATGGCACATTATTGTAGCGTGTTGGCCTTGAAGACTGTAACCCTTTGCCATTCCTATGGAGACATGTTTACGATTGAGTCTTCATGATGTTGGAGATGCATTTGATGTTGTTCTCTATCAGCAGGTTGTTGAATGCTTGATTAACTTATGCACTACTCGGCCAGATATTCAGTTATTGTCTCACAAATGAGCAGGTTTATGCATTTCCCAAGAGTCAAGCATTGGCAAGCAGTTAAGCGCATCCTTCGCTACTTGAGTGGTACCCGACTACTTGGATTGTTTTATCCCAAGGGGCGATCACTACCGCCAGATTTACATGCTTTTTTGAGTTTGACTGGGCTCGTTGCTATAACACTTGTGTGTCCACTAGTGGTTTTTGCTTCATGCTTGGTAGCTCATACATATCTTGGCTGAGTAAGAAGCCGCCTGTTGTGGCCACTTCCAATTCTGAGGCTAAGTATAGAAAAGATTTCACAGTGATTGTTGAGTGTGCGTGGCTCAGACGCCTTATGGCTGATTTTGGTGTTGGTCAGTCTTCTCCCACCACCATCTTCACTGACAGTCAGAGCGCATTAGCCGTTGTGAGGAACCCTGTGTTCCATGCTCGCACTAAGCACGTTGAGGTGCATTATCAATATGTCAAGGAGAGGTTCTCTGATGGGGAGATCAACTTGGCATATGTGCCCACATAGGAGAACATTGCAAACCTTTTCACAAAGGCTCTACCTAGGGAGAAGTTTGAAGCTTTTTGCAAAGCTTTGGGCTTACTTCCTTATGTGGAGTGATTCCACACATCTTGGCACTTCCTTATACATGAGTGCCAAATCCTTGTTCATCGCATCACTTCCAGGGGGGATATGTTGATATATTTAGGTAGTGATGTGTGTGAACACACTAGGACCGTGGGGCACTTTTTTCCCTCTTTAGAAGGTTTTTTCCCCCCAGCTTGTATATATGCATAGCTTGTTCTTCCTTGTTTGTTTGGGTGCTTCCGCAAACGTCTAACTCCAACAAAAACATCTACAACATCATGAGTACTCCATTGTAAACCTCTTTCCTCTCAATAGTTCCATAAATTTCATGAATAAACCCGTGGATGTACATATGCAAGCAGCTAAAAGGGTCTTGAGATATTTGAAGGGTACAATAAATGAAGGTTTGGGCTATAAATATCATGAATTTATGGATTTAAAAGCATACAATGATCTCGATTACGTTGGAAATAAGGATCATAGAAGGAGTACAGGTGGATATTTGATATTTGCAAGTAATAATTTTGTTTGATGGAGTTCTAAAAAATAGCCTACAATAGCACTTTCAAGCATGGAAGCTGAATATGGAAGTCTCACAAATGCAACATGTGAGATTATGTGGTATTTGAATTTTATGAAGACATGAAGTTGTCTACATCATGTCCATTACTCTTTGGAGATAATGTAAGTTCTTTGCAACTTGCATCTAATTCAGTGTACGATGCAAGAACCAACCACATTGAAGTACACTACCATTATATCTGAGAGAAGGTGGTGAATGAAGATATTGATATTCAACATGTTGGAACTAAAGATCAATTAGCATACATACTCACAAAAGCAGTGGATGCTCAAAAGCTCAAGCGAATCAAAGTTCTACTTGGAGTCAAAGCTTTGGATATAGATCTCGAGGGGGGTAATGTTACATAAATACAAGCTCTAAAGTTGTTTTTTAGGCTCTCCTGATTCACTTGGCTCTGATTGCTCAGCTAATTTAGCTTGTTGTAAGGCTTGTGCCCTAGTAACTACATGTATAGGAGCCACATTACTGCTCCTGGAACTTGAATCCCCTACTAAGCCTACTACATTAACGGATGTAACCTTGGGTGCACTAGAGGATCTTGGAGCTGTTCCTTGCCACACTCAGGACAAAAGCCTTGTATTGTGATGTTCTGCCCTTATCTCGAAACTGGTGGGTGAGGATATTTGCGAATGACATGGTTGCCCTGATATCTAAAACATGGTCCTCTAGGGAACTTGTGGTCCCATTTGTTTCACTTGGGGCCTAGGGTGAGGACTCGTACACATGAGATTCACATGTTCTGGTCCATAAGGGTTTGCATGTCCCTCATAATCATAGCATTGCTTCATGTATCTCTGGTCATATTCCATCGGGCTTGCCTCATAACAGTGAGACTCTCCTTGGGTCTGATCAAAACCTTGATTTGATATTAACATTGAGTAGGTGTATGAACATAAATAACAAGTTTTTTGTTATTGAATCTACTTCAACTTGTCTATTTTGATTCATCTTTTTGAGAGTGATCTTCCAAGATACATAGGGTGTCTAATACATCCTTTGGCAAGCTAAAAGGGCCCACTACATATCCCTGGAGTTTATTTGGATGGTGTAGTGCAAAGTTTTTCCAACACCACCATCTTCTCCAAGTTCAAATCCATCTCCTCACACCTAATTCATAGAGCCTTGGGCACTTGTGCTAACTGAGAATATACCTCAATAGCCCACAAGTGCATATAGTGGTGGATTAATACATGCTTAATTATCAATCCATGAAATGAGACATATCAAGTGTATGAAGACATGTGCACACATGATGGCAAATCAAGTGAAAGTGCTAACAATGCATGTAACATAGGTTCATCTACTTCAGAAGCCACTTATCCTTCTGAAAATGCACATCATGATACTTGTTGCAGTAGTAAGCAAAAATTAAGAATTTTTTGTTAGCTCGGAGATCCAAATATGGTCAACATTGGGTTCATTTTGAAGCTCTTGATGAGACACATCTAATGGTCATATCTTTAGCCTAATTTGACAAAATGTGCTTTAATTTATGAGCAAAATAGTGAATGGTGGGAAACACTAAATTAGCTCCACAGCTCGCCAAGCTTCACACATGCATTACAACATCTTAAACATGAAGGGGATGGGTAGACAACAGTCCTAAACACACATTTTAAGCGTAAAACACACATGCAAGCTCTTGAACAAGAAGATACTTAGTAGAGAGGGGGAAATTTCGAAATTTCAACTTGATTACTCCAAATGGCAAAAAAGAGCTTACAAAGAGTCCTCAAGTGGCTTATATACATGTGCCCTAACAATGGTCCTTTTAGATAAGGGACTGTCACTTTTATTGAAAAACACTAAATTCGTACTATTGTACAAAACTAATGTTACAATGTTTAGGGTGCTTGCATCTAGAGGATTCCTCTAGAGTATTTACATGGCTCTTGATAGAGTATCATGGAATTTCGAAGAAGAAAAATTATGGTTAGATCTGAAAATCTTTGGGGCCTAGTTTTCTTTGCCTCTTTCTTCTACAACACTATGAAACATCAATAGAACCAAATAGGCAGCCCACATATTCAAATGTAATGTATATCAAACCCAAATCCTAGGCTCCAAGCAAGGCAAGTGAGATCCCAAGCCCTAGAGGACCATGGTACAAATGTCACAGATTGAAGTATTTTGACGGTGATGCACCATGTTGAACTCTCCTTCTTGAGAGCTCCACGATGATACCCTCATAGTAGAAGATCAAGCTCCAAGCACTCCACACAGTAGTCTGCACAAAGGCTACAGTATATTAGAAAAACATAGTACACATGGAGCACGAAGATAAATTTTGTAGGTGTTACAATGCGATCAAACTTACATAATGTGGCTGACCAGGCCACTATATGTTTTATTAAGGAACATATACAAAAGTGTAAAAAAGCCATTTGATCTTTCACATGGACACTAACACTAACAATATCCCACTAAAGGCCAATATGATCGAAGTGACTATGGGAGAAAAATAGAGAATGATAAAGAATACCTGAGTGTGAGTATACAAACCTCCCACCTGATGGGCGTGTTACACAATATACAAGTAACTGTGTAAGGACACAAATCAAGTAACCCCCATCAAGTGATAATAGTGTCAAAAGCTATCATGTGGTAGAGCTTTAATCAAAGCATCTGCAACATTATATTGAGTATGAACCTTCTCAAGAATAATGCGCTCATTGGCTAAGCAATTTCTAATGAAGTGATAGCTCACCTCAATGTGTTTGGTCTTTGCATGATAGGCCAGATTCTTAGCCAATGCAATGGCACTCTAATTATCATTGAGTTCATGAGGTACATGCTGAGGTAGACCCATATCACAAGCAAGACGGGAAATCCACAATGCTTCCTTACATTCCTCATTTGTTGCAACATACTCTGCTTCTTTAGCGGAAGTAGTTGTGCATTCTTGAAGGCAAGATCTCCAAAAGATAGCACCTCCGACAAAACGAAAAATGTACCCTGATGTAGACTTAGGATTGTCTACACAACCAGCATAATCAAAAACTGTGTAACCAATAATGGATGCTTTCCCTCTACCCAAGCATAGAGGCTAATTCTTAGTGCCACGAGGATATCTCAAAATGATCTTGACCACTTCCCAGTGCTTCTTCCCAGGATTCCACATCTATCTGTTCACAACTCCAACTACAAATACAATGTTTGGTCTTGTGGCTACCATAGCATACATTAGACTACCAACGATAGACTGACAAGGAATTTTGGTCATGAATTCCTTTTCCTCATATGGTTTGGGGCAATCATCCTTGCTCAATTTCACATATGTGGGTAAAGGTGTACTCAATGCCTCTCCACCTTGCATACGGAACCTGTGAAGCACTTTGGATATGTACTCACTTTGACACAAGTATATGCATCTTTTACTCCTATCACGAGTAATGTGCATGCCAAGAATATGTTTGGCATCCCCCGAAACACTCAACTTCTTTTTTAGAATTGACAAGTCATAAGAGGACTTCCCAACAATCAACATATCATCGACATAAAGTACCAAGCTTCCATCTGAGCATCTCTTTGTGTAGAGACAATGATCCTCATTGCTTCAAGAGTGGCCTTGAGACTTCAACAAATCATTAAGCTTTTGGTACCATTGTTTAGGGGACTGCTTAAGTCTAAAGCTCTTCTTCAGCTTACAGACTAGACTTTCTTTGCCAAAAACTACATATAGATCTCCTCTGTAAGATCTCCATGCAAGAAAGAAGTTCCACATCCATTTGGAGTAGCTCGAAGTCCTCCATTGCAATGAATCCAAGCAACATCACAAGGTAGTCATTTTGACCACTAGAGAGAATATTTTCTAAAAATCAACACCATGTTGTTGCTTAAGACCCTTTGCAACAAGTCATGCTTTATACTTTAGAGAAGCACTATTTGATGTGAATTTCAATTTATATACCCATTTACATGGTAAAGCTTTTCTACCCTTTGGCAAAGGTACTAAATCCCAAGTACCATTCTTGTGAATAGAATCGAATTCACTCTTCATGGCACGCTCCCATGTGACATGATCCTCTATCTGCATAGCCTCTTTGTAGCAAGAAGGCTCACCAGCATCTGTTAGCATAACAAAATCCAAACCTAGAACATATTATCACATGGATGTGAGACACGTGTAGAACGTCTCAATGGATGTTGAATTGGAACATTTGCAAACTGATATGATCGGACATTCTCTTGAGCTTCCCTATGTGCAACATTTTTATGCATGCTAACTGGAGGAATAATATCTGAAACACTACTCTTCTCACTTTAACCTCCTTAATGGGTTGTTTATGCATCTAAGAATCATTGAAAATGTCATCACTACTTATGATCATTTACCGTGTTTCAAGATCCCATAAGCGATATCCAAATTGGCCTTCTTGACCATATAAAAGAAAAATGCATTTCTTTGACTTATGGCCGAGCTTTTGTCTAAGATTCTTGGGTATATGAACATATGCTTCACACCCAAAAACTCGATTTTTATAATATGGTGGCTTCCTTATCCATAACTCTTGTGCCACTTTCAAACCTTTGGCAGTACTAGGTGAAAGGTTAATCAAACGAACTACAGTTAATATTGCTTCTGCCCAAGAGCCTTGTGAAAGGTTTGCATGATGCAACATAGAAAAAAGGCTGAGTTCATGTGAGGTATACTCACCCCCATAATTTGAACGTAAAGCCTTAAGATTAGTTCCTTTTTCAGTCTCAACTGAAGAAAGCCATTTTCTAAAATACCCATTCATTGCTTTTGATAGGATATACCTAGAGTTTTCTAGTAGCATCATCTATGAAAGTGATAAAGTAAAGAGAACCACCTAATGACCTTGTGGGCATAGGACCACACATATCTGTATGAATGAGATCTAAAGGCTGAATTGAAGAGTCAATGTGCAACTTGTGCACATTCCTACTTTGTTTTCCATATTGACAATGATCTCAAAATTAAAAATCAAAGAAAGATAACATAGGTAAGTAGCCAAAATGAGAAAGATTTTCTGTTCCACTACCTGATATATGGCCCAAACTGGCATGTCAAATACAAGCCATAGTTTGTTTAATAACAACTAACAAGTTTTCTTTCTATGATACAAATAAAGGATAAAGTGATCCAACTTTGCTTCCTTTTGCAATAATTGTGAGGAGATGGTTGGATACACTCCAAAGATGAGGTGGTGTTGAACAGATCCTACTCTACCCCTGCCAATGTAGCTTCAAAATAACTTAGTAGACACATTTAGCTTCCCAAATATGCATTTGGACCCATTATGTACCTTGGACCATCATCCGCAACTAGATATATCAAAACAAATGACTTTTAGAGTTGAAGGGTTCCAAAAACTTGCTATTTACGGATCGCACAAAAGGTTATGGGCGCTTCCTACAAACACACTTTCCCCATCCTCACGGATGTAATCTTCATATAAAGATTAGTTAAATCTATATATTTTTTATAATAAAACATAGCAAATATTAAATATAGTGGAAATTAGTATACTAAAGTTGTATAGAAGTCACAAACAGGTTGGCCTTTGACTCATTCAGTGTCCCAATTATTTATTTTTCCCTTTTTTTTGGTGAGACGTGACAAGATTTTGAGACATTATGTCAAAATTTTCTTTTTCTATGAGTGTGTGTGTATGTATATTCATATATATGTACACAATACTTTTATTACATGCCCATATCCTACCTTATCAATCTAGAGATGTTTCAATTTATCTTCTCTAGAGATATACACTTGTTTCATGATTGATATTTTACATGTATGCTTTCATTTTTATCTTTATATGTTTCCTATATTGCAATGGAGGGCGTCTTCATGATCCCCATATTGTATTCGGATATTTGAATAACTTATTAGTGTACTTTTTTATGAAATTTTGTTTTCATAGTATCCCATGTGTGATGTCTCTAAAGAACATGGGAGAATTAGTTCCATTTTGTATATTAACATATCTTTTTGACGGGGCACTTCATATAAATCTAACGATAATGATCCCCCCTTGGGATGGAACAATCCAAGCAACCGAGTACCACTCAAGTAGCGAAAGATGCACTTAACACCTATGAATGCTTGACACTTGGGCGAAACTTAAGCATGCTTATGTGAGAGCATGCTTATGTTAGTTACTAAAAATATATGTGGAAGTGTAGATATGTTTAAGTTCAGAGCAAAAGTAGATAAAAGTAGGAAGGAGAGGAGAGTTGTCTATTTTTAGAAAAGCTAAGCACTTTTGTTGATAGCCTCTCAAGTTTCTCTTAGTGTTTACATACAAAAGTTAATTACAAATTTTATGCAAATAATCATTTTCTCATATCTAGTCTCTATTGAGTGTCTGATCTCTCGTTAGAGACATACCTCTCTTCAAACTTTCATATCTCAGCCAATATTAAGTCTTTTTGAGTGTCTTAACTTGGAGGTGTTTCCTTACCTCTCGTATGTTCATATATATGTGTGTGTGTGAATTACTTATTATTTTTGGAGTTCTTCATATATTGTACTTCAATCTTGAAGTTGAGAAGTTATGAATATGCTGTTGTAGCAGATCTTGGCAAGGTTTTGATAGCTTGATTTCAAACTACTAGTGTTTTGCAGGCAAGTTTGGTCTTTGAAGTTTGGCAACATATGTTTGATCTTTTGAAGAGCTTGGGAGGTTTCATCACTTATAGTTATGCACTTTGATGTTTACAAGTTTGTAAATGTAACATTGTGGTATCACATCTATTTTTCTAGTTGTGCATTTTCATAAAGCTTATTGGATTATCTTCTTTGTTTACAACAATTCAACATGGTAGATTTGAGTGCATCTATTGAAAAGTTATCAGATGGAAGAAATTATCCCATGTGGCAAATTCAAATGGAGTATTATCTCATGTCTAAACGACTTTGGGGGTTAATAATAGGTACAAAAGTGAAGCCAATATTACCAGAAGTTGCTACACAAGCAGAGCAAAGAAGAGAGCAAGAATGGATCGAAAGACACAGAAGAATTTAGTTCATTATATCACAAGAAATTTTGAATACTATTCTTGGACATATAAGAGGTTTGAATACTAGTGGAGAAGCTTGGGAGTCTCTAGAAAGGTTATTTGTAACTACCAATAGAGCAAGGCAAACACAACTTATTGGTGAGCTAACAAGAGTCAAACAACAGCAACGATAATCAGTTAATCATTATATTCTTGAGCTAAATCTCTTATTGAAGTGTTAGCCTCTATTGATGCATCTCCTAGTGATGATATAAAGTTTACTAGCATGTTAAATGGCTTGAGAGAAGATGAAAGATGGAAGTCTTTTATTACATCTATCATGACTCGAGAGAATCTACCATCCTTTGAAGATTTACAAATGCTCATGGTGATTGAAGCAATCAACATAGAAGGTGGAAATTCTTATCATTCTCAAAGAGGTAGTCAAGGAAAATCCCTTTATACTTCATCAAATAGAGCAAGAGGTAGAGGAAATTAGAGAGGAGAAGGTGTTGGTATAAATTCCAAGCCTTCACACTTGGCTAAGTATTGGAAGTATTATGTGGAACTACTTGAAGATCCACATGAATCATTGTTTTTACCATTAACTTTTGTAAAAGTCATTTGACTTAGAAGAATCTTGTAAATGCCACTAAACTCGTGAAGTTAGGAGAACTTTATGGTACGAGTTTCCTTGAGGTAATATCTCCTTATTTAGAGGAAGAACTTTTAGGTGAAAGTTCATTTGAATTTCAAAATTCAAATTTGAATAGAATCACTATAAAAGTAGCTTGAAATATCACGGCCATGACAGCCCCATTACTGAGCTTATTGTTAATCACTTGATGTATGTGAGAGGCTTACACTATAGCCTACTCCTATCACTATCATTGGGCATCATATTCATGCCAATGATCATGTATAACATTGTTACATAATACATTACCTTGATTGATTACATCTGTCTTCATCTCTGCCATTGTCACTGAGAACAGTGTATTTGTCTTGCTCATATCTTAACGATCCCTCCATCATTTTCAATGTTCTATAGCTCATTGGAACAATCTCAAAGTCTATTACAAGCTGTCAAAGTTTGAAGAAGTTTCATTTAACCAATTAGGAGAAAATGTTCTCGAAGTGTCCACTGGTTATTCTCTGCAGAGTTCCTAAAAAGTCGGGGGTAAGCTTGTACTTGCTAAAGTCATTGCTCATTTATAGTCTATCATTTTAAGTGATTCCACTTGGAATCATTAGTTCTTTACGTTAATTAGATACCCTCGAAAGGAATTTTTCTACTTGCTATTGTACTATGAGTATTGAGCAAAACTTCCAACAAGTATCAAGACCAAAATAACAACTTTTTGGTCACTAGCTAAGTGCAAACTTATCTGTTTTGATCAAATTGTTTGAAGCATTATCTCCAAAGTACATAGGCACTTATTTAGTGTCATTGGAAAGCTAAAAGGGCCTAAAACTCAACTCTGAAGTAAAATAGGGCTGGTACAAAGCAAGGATTAGCAATACCAGCTCATTTCTTGTCGTGTCCATCCACCTTTCCCAACAGTGGTATCAAAGAAACTTGAGGTAAAATGGAAGATGGTTTTCCTTCTTTTATTGATAAATTGGATAGGAAAAACAACCAAGCATGGTTCTTGAGGATGAAGACATACTTGCAAGGAACGAGTCTCTATGGATACATATCAGGAGATGAGGAAATGCCCATTTTTAGAAGCAAAGGACAACCTACAAGAGAGGAGCTTGAAAGAATCAATTCATGGTGTGCCAAAGATGCATTAGCAAGGTCATACTTAACTCTAGCTTTGACTTCCTTCTTCCACATAGTAGGAATTGTAAAACATCCCAAGATACTTGGGATACATTGTCTTCATACTTTTCTTCCAATACAAGAGCAAGAAAGAACCAATTGTGGATTGAGTTTACCACTCAAAGGAAGCAACCCAAGCAAAGTATTTCAGAATATGTAACCAAAGTCAAGGATGTGGCTGACCATGACAGGTTACCATCCAAATCACCTGATGGGATGACCCCATATGAAGCATGGCATGGTAGAAGGCCATCACTTGATCATTGTAGGATCTTTGGATGTTTTGCTTATGTGCATATCCCATCTCAAATCAGAGGTAAGCTAGACCCTAAGGTAGAGAAGTGCATCTTTAGAAGGTATGATTTAAATAAAAAAGGATACATGTTTTATAATCCATCCAACAAGGGATTTATGGTCAGTAGAACTAGTGCCAAAGAAGGAGTCTATGAAGGTAATTGGTTCTAGATGCATTTACAAAATCAAGAGAAATTCAGATGGATCAATAAATAGGTGTAAAGCTAGACTTGTGGCTAAGGGTTTTGCACAAACCCAAGGAGTTGATTATGAAGAGACCTTCTCATTTGTGGCCAAAATGCCAACTATCAGAGTATTGATAAGTGTGGTTGCATCAAGGAGTTGGAATATGTACCAATTGGATGTGAAAAATGCTTTTTTCAATGACTAGAATTCAAAGGAGGTTTACATGGCTCAACCTCCTGGCTATGAGGATCCAAGCAAGGTAAATTATGTGTGTAAACTAAACAAAGCACTTTATGAATTGAAGCAGGCATCTAGGGCATGGAACCATAGGTTGACTACATACCTTCAAGATCAAGGATTCATCATGAGAAAAGCAGATACTTCTCTGTTTGTCAAGAGAAGTAATTTAGAGATGATATACCTATGTGTGTATGTTGATGATATCATACTTACAGGTAGTGATGCCAATGGCATCAAATAGATCAAGCACCTAATGATGCAGGAGTTCAAAATCAGTGATCTAGGATCACTAAAGTATTTTCTTGGACTTGAGTTAGTCTATACAAATTTTGGAATCTATATTACTCAAAGAAAGTATGTGCAGGACATGTTGAAGAAGTTTCACTTAGAGAATGCCAAGATAGAAAGCACTCCTATGGAGGTAAACCAAAAATTAAGTGCTCATGAAGGTGATGTGCTTGAAAATATTGCAGGATATCAAAGCATAGTAGGAAGCCTAAACTATGCTACATTGACAAGGATTGATATTGCTTATGGAGTAAGTGTCTTAAGTCAATTTATGCACAAACCTAGAGCACCTCACTTGGAAGCAGCCAAAAGGATTTTGAAGTATCTCAAGGGTACTCAAAATCAAGGTTTATACTTTCCATATACTTTAGATTTGGATATCAAATTATACTCAGATGCAGATTGGGCAGGTTGTAAGGATGACAGGAGGAGTACCTCAGGTTATCTTTCTTTTGCAGGTGATAAGCCCATTTCATGGTCTTCCAAGAAGTAGCCTACTATTGCTTTATCCTCAACAGAGGCTGAATACAGGGGATTAGCCAATGCTACACAAAAGCCATATGGATCATATTGCTATATGCAGATTTGGGACTACATTCTAACTCACCTATGATCTTTGGTGACAATACAAATTCTTTACATCTTGCAACAAATCCTATCTATCATGCTAGGACCAAGCATATAGAAGTTCACTATCATTGTGAGAGAGAAGTTATTAAGCAAGGAGATTCAATTGGCATATGTATCTACTAATATGCAATGTGCAGATTTATTGACCAAAGCACTTGATGGTACTAAACTTTGAAGGGTTAAAGCCATGATTGGATTGTAGGACATTCAAGAGGATTAATGAAGAAGACCAAGCCAAGATGTTTGGCTTGAAGGGGAGTATTTGGTGCAAATGCCAAGCCTTCACACTTGGCTAGGCATTGGAAGTATTATGTGCAACTGCTTGAAGATCCACATGAATCATTGCTTATGGTTTTTACCATTAACTTTTGTAAAAGTCATTTGACTTAGAAGAATCTTGTAAATGCCACTAAACTCGTGAAGCTAGGAGAACTTTATGGTACGAGTTTCGTTGAGGGAATATCACCTTATTTAGAGGAAGAACTTTTAGGTGGAAGTTCATTTGAATTTCAAAATTCAAATTTGAAGAGAATCACTATAAAAGTAGCTTGAAATCTCGCGGCCATGACAACCCCATTACTGAGCTTATTGTTGATCACTTGATGTATGTGAGAGGCTTACACTATAGCCTACTCCTATCAGTATCATTGGGCATCATATTCATGCCAATGATCATGTATAACATTGTTAGATAATACATTAGATTGATTGATTACAAGCTTCTACTTGCAAAAGTCATTGCTAAGAGTATAGTCTATCATTTTAAGTGATTCCATTTGGAATGATTAGATCTTTAAGCTAATTAGATACCCTCAAAAGGAATTTTTCTAATTGCTACTGGACTGTGAGTACTGAGCAAAACTTCCAGCAGGTATCAAGACCAAAATAGCAACTTTTTGGTCACTAGCTAATTGCAAACTTATCTGTTTTGATCAAATCTTTTGAAGCATCATCTCCAAAGTACATAGGCACTTATTTAGTGTCATTGGAAAGATAAAAGGGCCTACAAATCAACTCTGAAGTAAAATAGGGCTGGTACAAAGTAGGGATTAGCAGTACCAACTCATTTCTTGAGGTGTCCATCCACCTTTCCCAACAAAAGGAAGATTCAACAACAATATAAGAGGAAGAGGAAGCTTTAATGCTTCTAGAGGAGGAAGAATTATACAACAAGGTCAACAAAAATCGATCAAATCAATAAGGTAACTTTACTTGTAATTATTTTGGTAAATTTGGTCATTATGCCAAGGATTGATTCTCCAACCCAAAATGAAAAAAGAGGAAGAGGCCAAGATCACATGTATCAAAACAATAACATAGTGTAAGAGGAGACTAAGATACAAAAGCAAAACATTCTGATGGCTATGCATACAAAAACACACAAGAGGAAGGTGAAAAACAAAAATGAAGTATTTTGACAGTGATGCACTTCAATGGACTCTCCTTCTCGAGAGCTCCATGATGATACCCTCAATGTGCAAAACCTAGATCCATACATCACACATAGTACTCTGCACCGAGCTTGTAGCATATGCAAAAAACACAGAACACAAGGAGCACAAACACAAATTTCTTGGGTGTTACAAATGCACTTGAACTTCGAGTCTGTGGCTCACCAACCCACTATATGTTTTATAAAAGGACATATACAAAAGTGCTCGACAGACATTTGGCCTTTCACATGGACACTAACAATAAAAATCTCCCACCAAAGGCCAATATGGCCAAAGTGTCTATGGGAGAAAAATAAATAATGATAAAGATACCTAAGTGTAAGTATACAAACTATACCTCCCACCTGATGGGAATATTATGCAAGATACAAGTATCTATGTAAGATCATGGATCAAGTAACCCCCATCAAGTGACAACAATGTCGAAAGCTATCTTGTGGTAGAGCTTTAGTCAAAGCATCTGCAACATTATGTTGGGTATGAACCTTCTCAAGAATAATGCGCTCAATGGCTAAGCAGTCTCTGATGAAGTGACACTATACCTCAATGTGCTTAATCTTTGCATGATAAACGGGATTCTTAGCCAATGCAATCACACTTTGATGATTATTGAGCAAACGAGGTACATGTTAAGGTAGGCCTATATCGCAAGCAAGATGACAAAGCCACAATGCTCCCTTACATGTCTCACTTGTTGTAGCATACTCTCTTTCTGTAGTGGAAAGAGTTGTACATTCTTGAAGATGAGATCTGTAAGAGATAGCACCTCCAAAAAAATGAAAAATGTACCCCGATGTACACTTATGATTTTCTACACAACAAGCATAATCAGAATATGTACCAATAATGGATGCTTTCCCTCTACCTAAGGATAGACACTTATCCTTCGTGCCACTGAGGTATCTCAAAATCATCTTGACTACTTCCCAATGCTTCTTCCCAGGATTAGATATATATCTACTCACAACTCCCACTACAAATGCAATGTCTGGTCTCATAGCTACCATAGCATACACGAGACTACCAATAGTAGACTGATAAGGAATTTTTGTCATGAATTCCTTTTCCTCATCTAATTTGGAGCAACCATCCTTGCTCAATTTCAGACATGTGGGTAAAGGTGTACTCAATGCCTTTCTACCCTGCATATTGAGCATGTGAAGTACTTTGGATATGTACTCACTTTGAGACAAGTATATGCCTCTTTTACTCCTATCACGAGTAATGCGCATGCCAAGAATATGTTTGGCATCCCCCAAATCCTTCATATCAAATGTCTAACTCAACTTCTTTTTTAGAATTGGCAAGTCATAAGAGGACTTCCCATCAATCAACATATCATCAACATAAAGTATCGAGCATATCAAGCTACCATCTGAACATCTCTTTGTCTAGAGATAATGATCCTCATTGCTTTGAGAGTGGCCATGAGACTTCATAGAAGCATTAAACTTTTGGTACCACTGCCTAGGGGACTGCTTAAGTCCATATAAGCTCTTCTTGATCTTACAAACTAGACTTTCTTTTCCAAGAATTACATAACCCTATGATTGTTCCATATAGATCTCATCTATAAAATCTCTATGCAAAAATCAGATTTCACATCCATTTGGAATAGGTCTAAGTCCTCCATTGCAACGAATCCAAGCAACATTCAAAGAGTATTCAACTTGAACACTCGAGAAAAGATTTCCTCAAAATCAAAACCATATTGCTGCTTAAAACCCTTTGCAAAAGGTTGTACTTTATACTTTGGAGAAGCACTATCTCATGTGAATTTCAGCTTATATACCCATTTACATGGTAAAGCTTTCCTGTCCTTTGGCAAAGGTACTAAATCCCAAGTACCATTCTTGTGAATAGAATCCAACTCACTCTTCATGGCATGCTCCCACTTGACATGATCCTTTGTTTGCATGGCATCTTTTTAGCAAGAAGGCTCACCGACACCTACTAGCATAACACAATCCAAACCTGGAACATATATGTTAGGTGGATGTGAGATACATGCACAACATCTCTATGGTTGCTAAACAAGAACATTTGTAGATTGATCTAATCAGACATTCTATTGAATATCCCTACATGCAACATTTGTATGCATGCTAACTAGAGGAATAGTATCCTCAAACACCACTCTTCTCACTTCAACCTCCTTAATGGGTTGTTTATGCATCTTAGACTCATTGAAAATGACATCACTAATTTTGATCATTGACCATGTTTAAGGATCCCATAAGCGATATCCAAGTTGTCCTTCTTGACCATATCCAAGAAAAATGCATTTCTTTGACTTATGATCCAACTTTTCCCTAAGATTCTTGGATATATGAACATATGCTTCACACCCAAAAACTCGAAGATGATCATAATATGGTGGCTTCCCTTTCCATAACTCATGCCACTTTCAGACCTTTGATAGTACTAGATGAAAGGCTAATCATGTGAATTGCAGTCAATACTGCTTCAATCCAAAAGTCTTCATAGAAACTACTCTATCCTGAATAGTTCTATTCATCCTTTTAGCTACACCATTCTGTAATGGGGTATAAGGAGCTATAAACCCTCTATGAATTCCTCTAGACTAATAGAAAAGGAGGAATCCATGTGAGGTATACTCACCCCCATTATCTAAATGTAAACCTTTAAGATTAGTTCCCTTTTTTGTCTCAACTGAAGAAAGCCATTTTCTGAAGGAAGGGAATACCTCATCCTTTGATTTTATAGGATATACCCAGACTTTTCTAGTAGCATTATCTATGAAAGTGAGAATGTAAAGAGAACCACCTAATGACCTTGTGGGCATAAGATTGCACAAATCTCTATGAATGAGATCTAAAGCAGAATTGAAGAGTCAATGTGCGTTTTATGCACATTCTTAGTTTGCTTTCCATATTGACAGTGCTCTGAAAATGAACAATCATAGAAAGATAACACAGATAAGTAGATAGAAAGAGGATATTTTCCATTCCACTACGAGATATGTGGCCCAAACGGCCATGCCAAATACAAGCCATAGGCTGTTCAGTAGTAGCTAACAAGTGTTCTTTCTATGATACAAACAAAGGATAAAGTGAGCCATCTTTGATTCCTTTTGCAATAACCATATTTCCCTTTCATATCCGAAAGGACTGAGCATAGAAAGCCACCTTGTAACCAAGGTCATCAAGTTTACCAACTGATATCAAACTACATGATAAATAAGGTACATTGCGTACATTATGCATAATAAACCTTGAACCATCAATGAACTACGCAATCACATCTCCAGTTCTGACAACATCAGACTAGTAAGAGTCTTCAAGTTGTTGGAGTTAGATGTCTGCAGAAGCTCTCAAATAGCACAAGGAAGAAGAAGATGCTTGGAGCACAACACACAATACTGAATGTATTACTAGAGAATGTACAAAGATAAGTAGCCCATTAGGGCAATAGGCATATATACAAGCCGGGAAAAAAACCTCCTAAAGAGGGAAAAAAGTGCCCCGACGGTCCTAGTGTGTTCACACACATCACTAACTAAATATATCAACAAATCCCCCTTGGGAGTGATGTGGTGAACAAGGAGCTGGCACTCACGCATAAGGAAGTGCCAAGCTATGTGGAATCAATCCACAAAAGGAAGTAAGCCCAAAGCTTTGCGAAAAGCTGCAAACTTCTCCCAAGGTAGAGCCTTCGTGAAAAGGTCTGCAATGTTCTCCTGTGTGGGAACATATGCCAAGCTGATCTCCCGAGCAAAAACCTCTCCCTGAAATAATGATAATGCACATCAATGTGCTTAGTGCGAGCATGGAACACAGGGTTTCTCGCAACTGCCAATGCGCTCTGATTGTCAGTGAAGATGTGGTGACAGAAGACTAGCCAACACCCAAATCAGCCATAAGGCGTTTGAGCCACACACACTCAACAATACCTATGAAAGCTTCCCTATACTCAGCCTCACAACTGGAAGTGGCCAGAGTAGGCTGCTTCTTGCTCAACCAAGATATACATGAGCTACCAAGCATGAAGCAAAAGCCAGTAGTGGACACACGAGTGTCATAGCAACCAGCCCAGTCAGAGTCTGAAAAAGCATGCAAATATGGCGGTAGTGATCCCCCCTTGGGATAAAACAACCCAAGTAGCCGAGTACCACTCAAGTAGCAAAAGATGCGCTTAACTGCCTACCAATGCTTGACACCTCGGCAATGCATAAACCTGCAGATCTGTGAGACAACAAGCTGAATATGTGGCCAAGTAATGCATAAGTAAATCAAGCATCCAACAACCTGCTAATAGAGAACATCATCAAATGCATCTCTAGCATCTTGAAGACTCAATCATAAACCTGTCTCCATAGGAGTGGCAATAGGCTTACAGTCTTCAAGGCGGAAACACTGCAATAATGTGTCAATATATTTCGTTTGACACAAAGTCATTCCACCATCAACAACTGAATTCCCAAATAGTGATGCAAATGCCCCAATTCAAACATCTCAAATGAGGCATGTAAATCAGCCTTAAAATCAGCAATATGCCTCTCATGAGGACCAGTGAGCAGCATGTCATCAACATAAACCACAATGATCAGAAGTACATCATTGGCACGCTTAACATATAAGGTGCTTTAGGTTGGACTGTTCTCAAAAACATGTGCAATCAGATAGGCATGTATCTTTTCATACCAAGCACATGGTACTTGCTTTAAGCCATATAATGCCTTCTTTAACCTTCACACCTCGTTCTCATGCGCTTTTTGCACAAATCCACGGGGCTGAAAAACATACACTTCTTCATGCAATTTGCCATTCAGAAATATTGTTTTGATATCCAACTGATTTACATTCAAACCATGATGAGTTGCAAGTGCACAAATGCTACGAACAATAGTCATTCGACAAGTAGGTGCAAAGGTCTCATCAAAATCAATGCCTCTTTCCTGTGCATAACCCTTTGCAACAAGCCTAGCCTTATACCTATCAATTGTACCATCAGGTATACGCTTCAACTTGTATACCCACTTAGTCCCAATGGCCTTCTTGCTAGGAGGCAAGTCACATAAAGGTAAAGTACCATTCTTCATTATAGCATCATATTCAGATTGCATAGCAGCCATCCAATTTTCTGAATTTTGTGCTTCATCAAACCAAACAGGCTCATTCTCATCATATAGACTAGATGAAGCCATAACATAGAAATCTGATGCAAAAGAGGCACTATGAGAGCTTGAACGAGTACGATATGACAAAGGTGTATCTAATTTGTTGTCACAAAAGTTTGCACCATCCATTTTGGCATAGTTTTTGCATGCTCAATATCAGCTCTCTCATCAACAAGTGCATCATCTAAATATGCATCAGAAATGGAATGACCTGCATCATCACATGAAACCTGCAAAGGTTGAGAAGTTGCCTCATTAGGACCAGCACTAGATTGTCCACCTGTAAAAAGAGGAAGCAAAGTATCATACATGTCTTTGGAGCTAACAAATATCTCCTTAGTACATGAAAGGGATGGCTGAATAACATCTTCCACAAAACCAACATCACGACTAACCAGAATGCGTTTAGTCTATGGATGATACAGACAATAGCCTTTACTTTCATAACTCTACCAAACAAAAATACATTTTACTACTTTATCATCCAATTTCCTGCGATGTTGTTCGAGCACTAATGCATATGCCAAAAAACCAAAAACATGCAGACGAGCAACAGATGGCTTGCAATCATGTCAAGCCTCATATGGAGTGATAGACTGCAACGCTTTAGTGGGACACCTGTTCAGTACATATGGTACAGTCTCAAGCCAAAAACTATGTGGTAAAGCCTAACTCTTAACCATACACCTCACCATCTCCATGAGTGACGTGTTCTTTCGTTCAACAACTCCATTATGTTGAGGTGTATACGGCATTGTACACTGGTGTTTTATCCCACGTTCAGCCAGAAATGCATTAAAATCAGAAGACATGTATTCCCCCCCCGATCAGAACGGAGGGTGCCCATTTTGCATGCTCATAGATTTTCAACCAAAACCAAAAATTGTTTGAAGCACATGAACACTTTGGACTTTACCTTCAATGGATATACCCATGCATGCCTGGATAAATCATCGATGAAATTCATGAAGTAAAGATAATTTTCAAAAGAAGGTGTCTTCATAGGACCACAGACATCACTATGTACAAGCTTCAATTTTTGAGTAGCCCAAATTGAACCATCTTTTGGAAAGGATGAACGCTACATTTTGCCCAAATACAGCCTTCACAATCATGTTTTCCGTGTCCTCAAGTTTGGGCAAAGAGGACACCATTTCAGATTTCTACAAGCATAGCAACCTAGCAAAATTCAGATGACCAAAGCGTGCATGCCAAAGCTTTGTATCTGACATAGCCTGAGAATCATGTACTGATGCCAAATCATTTACAGATCTTTCATAGTCTATGAGCTTATATAGCCCACGACATAAAATGCCAGAAGAAATAATCAGGTCGCCATTTGATAGATCATGAACTATACATCTGTCATCAACAAATTTCACAACTAAGCAAATCTTGGCTAGTGCAGAAATTGATAACAGATTTTTCTTGATCCTTGGCACAAACAAAGCATCTGACAAAGTGAAAGAACTACCATCAGCAGTAGTCAAAATGATCTTACCAACTCCCATAACAGGATAAGAGGAGTTTTTGGCGCATGTAACAGTATTCCCTGCAGGGGCAGGCTCGAGTGAAGAGAAGAAACTGCACTGTAAGGTAATATGTTTGGTTGCCCCACTGTCAAAGTACCAAACATCTGAGTCTACTGTAGACATGCACTGCTCATGAGAAGATGGGTCAAAACTGCAAATAGTAGTAAACACCCATTCTTCTTCCTACACAAGGTTAGCAGGCTCTGTTTTTGGTGTAGAGGCCTCTACAACAACCATTCCAGCCTCTTTCTTCTTTGCCTCTTTAGCAGCCAGTTTTGGACAGTTCTTTATGACATGATCATTTCCTTTACATTACTTGCAAAACAATTTCTGCTTTTCTGATTTCTTATCATCTTTGTCTTCCCTCTTCGATTGTGCAGAATTAGCAGATTTTTGCTTACTAGTTGAAGAGCTCCATTTTCCATTGCCCTTCTGTCTAGCCAGGAAAGCTTGATCTGCAACATGCATAATGGACCTGTTCTGCCTGGACTGATCCTCCTGCAACAAAACAGAGACTAACTCCTCAAATGACAAGGCATTTGGATTGCCGTTCATCATCAATCGAAGAGTAGAAGCAAAACTCTGATATGAATCAGGAAGACCATTCATAACGGTCTACACAAGTGAGCTATCTGGTGTAACCTCATCAGCAGAAATCAACTGTTCCTTCAAGTCTTTGATCTTTGTTAGAAATTTTTCCATAGAATCATTTTCATTCATGTGCTCACTCTCCAACGTTTTTTGGAGGTAAGCAACACGAGTCTCATTCCTAGCTTGGTACAATGTGGTAAGTGTATCCCAAGCATCCTTAACTGTTATGCAAGAGTGAATGTGAGGAATAATGGCATGTTTGATAGACAAAGCTATCGATGCATGTGCTTGGGCATCTTTGCCATCCCAACGAATTAGCTCTACAATAGGTGCAGCAAAAATCGCAGCACGAACAGGAATATGCAGAATATCATCATTTTTGACACCTTCTACCTCAGCTTCAGTACCTGCAGTTGTAACAGTTGCAGGTGTGATAGGACATTTTTCAACACCCTGCACAATGTTCCACAGTCCTTTTGCAACCAATACATGTCGCATCATATAAGCCCACAATGGGTAGTTGGTACCATCCAACTTATCCTCAACAACCAACATAAGAAATACACATATGAAATACATCACTGCTTTCAGCTATGGCCGGTGACTAAAATACCTTGATGCAGAAAATTGACTATATCTCAAAAAGTTGAACAAAACTACCTGGAGGAATTCTGGTAAACTTGTAGCAGACTTCGAGATGCTTATATTGGCGAACCAAAACTGGTATATACCTTTGGCACAAAAAGATGAAATCGCTTGCACAAGTGGAGGAGTGTCCATGACACCCTAGATGAAGCGGCGACCTGCTCTGATACCAATTGTTGGAGTTAGACATCTGTAGAAGCACTTGAACAACACAAGGAAGAAGAAGACTCTTGGAGCACAACACACAATACTGAATGTATTACTAGAGAATGTACAAAGATAAGTATCCCATTATGGCAATAGGCGTATACACAAGCCAGGGAAAAAAAACCTCCTAAAGAGGGAAAAAAGTGCCCCGACAGTCCTACTATGTTCACACACATCACTACCTAAATATATCAACACAAGTCTCACAGTACCAAGAGAATTTTCTACACAAGTAGAGAAACATTCTCTATGTGGTGTCACATGGAAAGAAGCATCATAATCTAGCAGCCATGTGTGGGAAAGAGAATCAGCCATAAGAGCCTCAATAGGCATAGTACTATCAAGTCACATCAACATCATAAAAAATAGCATTGATTTCTCCAATCTTTTGTTGGAGTTTGAGGTATGGAAAAGCATGCGAACAACATAAGGAAGAAGAAGAAGCTTGGGCACAACACACAATAGTGAATGTATTACCTCTAGAATGTACAAAGATAACTAGCCCATTAGGGTAATAGGCATATATACAAACTGAGGGAAAAAAACCTCCTAATCAGGGAAAAAAGTTCCCCAATGATCGTGGTGTGTTCATACACATCACTACCTAAATATATCAGCAAATCCTCCCTAGGAGTGATGCGGTGAACAAGGAACTGTCACTCATGTACAAGGAAGTGCCAAGCTATGTGGAATCAATCCACAAAAGGAAGTAAGCCCAAAGATTTGCGGAAAACTTCAAACTTCTTCCTAGGCAGAGCCTTTATGAAAAGGTCTGCAATGTTCTCCTATGTGGGAAAATATGCCAAATTGATCTCTCCAGTAGAGAACCTCTCCTTCACATAATGATAGTGCACCTCAATGTACTTAGTGCCAGCATGGAACACAGGGTTCCTCACAATTGGCAATGTGCTCTGATTGTTAGTGAAGATGGTGGTGGAAGAAGACTCACCAACACCCAATTTAGCCATAAGGCATCTGAGCCACACACACTCAACAGTCATTGTGAAAGCTACCCTATACTCAGCCTCACAACTAGAAGTGGCCATAGTATGCTACTTTTTGCTCAACCAAGATATGCATGAGCTACCAAGCATGAAGCAAAAACCACTAGTGGACACATGAGTGTCATAGCAACCAGCCCAATTAGAGTCAGAAAAGCATGTAAATCTAGCGATAGTGATCCCCCCTTAGGATAAAACAATCCAAGTAGTCCTGTACCACTCAAGTAGCGAAAGATGTGCTTAACCGCCTACCAACGCTTGACACCTGGGCAGTGCATAAACCTGCTCATTTGTGAGACAACAAGCTAAATATCTAGACGAGTAATGCATAAGTAAATCAAGCATCCAACATCCTGCTGATAGAGGACAACATCAAATGCATCTCAAGCATCATGAAGACTGAATCGTAAACCTCTCTCCATAGGAATGGCAATAGGTTTATAGTCTTCAAGACCAAAACACAGACGAGTAATGCATAAGTAAATCAAGCATCCAACATCCTGTTGATAGAGGACAACATCAAATGCATCTCAAGCATCATGAAGACTGAATCATAAACCTCTCTTCATAGGAATGGCAATAGGTTTACAGTCTTCAAGGCCAAAACGCTGCAATATGCTTCTCATGAGGACCAATGACCAACATGTCATTAACATAAATAATAATAATCAAAAGCACATCATTTGCACACTTAACATATAAGGTGCTCTCAGTTGGAGACATGTATCTTTTTGTATCAAGCACGTGGTTCTTACTTCAAACCATATAATGCCTTCTTCAGCCTGCACACTTGGCTTTCATGCTCTTTCTACACAAAGCCACAGGGTTGAAAAACATATACTTCGTCATGCAAGTCACCAATTAAAAAATGTATTCTTAATGTCCAACTGATGTGCATTCCAACCATGATGAGCTGGAAGTGCACAGATGCTATGAACTCTAGTCATTCGACAAGTAGGAGCAAAGTCCTCATCAAAATCAATGCCTCTTTCCTGAGCATAGCCCTTTGCAACAAGCCTAGCCTTATACCTAATAATTGTTCCATTAGTCTTACGCTTCAACTTGTATACCCACTTAGTGCCAATGAACTTCTTGCTAGGAGGCAAACCACATAAAGACTAGGTACCATTCTTCATTATAGAATCATATTCAAATTGCATAGTTGTTGCATGGAGCACACTGTAAATATCAAGCCCATCAATATGCCTTCCTGATGGATATAGCCATCCAAAATTTGTTTTCTATGAAAATTTCCCAAAAGGGGTAAGTCTATGTTTGTGTTCATGGAGATATGTGTATATGTCAACACGAATATATATTTGAGTGCATGATATCAACCAATTGAATATGTATTTGAACGAGCTGGTTTGGGAGCATGAATGAACATGTGTACTGATTGTGGCATTGTGAAGACATTTGACTTGCTTTTCAGTAACCACATGGATATCATTATGAAGACGAGTATTTGGGTATAGGATTGCAATTCAAGTGAGAATATGAAAATACATGTTTTTAGAAACAATGGTGTGGTTATGTGTGTGGAATGGTGTGAAGGCATGACTGGCCAAGGAAGCCCTATGTTGACAACTCCGACCTTTGTAACTGCCACTAGTACACTAGGCAAGGTTAAGCCTACATTGATCAAGGAATGAATTCTAGAGTTAGTGATGCAAGCGATAAAGATTGCCACTATGACCCAAGAGCTTGGATCCTAATCGTGTGTTTAAATCTAACAGATGGTGTGGAAAGTGCCATGGCTATGTTCATATGGCCACAGAGTGTCTCGCGGTCTCAAGACTTGTTGTGGATAGATTGCCACCTAGGTTGTTTTGCACCTTTTGCAATAGGACAAAGCATACAAAGGACCGATGTTATCATAATAGGGCTTATGAAGAACGGACCATGACATCGGGAAACACCCGAGGGCATCCTTACACAGGACTGTCGGCTCAAAGCGTCCCACCCGTACCTTGTTGGGAAACTAGATAGACTTATGGGCATGGTTCTCAAGGTCAGGAGGGTGGCTATCCTAGAAGAGCAGCACAGGCCCAGGGACGGGCTGATCCAATCTAGTGTTGCAGATGTGATGGCTTTGGACATACTCAAGCTAGATGCCCAAATGAAAAGAAATCGATCGACTACACTCCAATGTGCAGGTACTCCAGTGGAGAGGGCCACTTCGACAAAGATTGTCCAAAAAAGAGAGCTGACAATGGCAAAGGAAAAGGGCTAGTAGAGTCCTCGAGCTATGTTGAGACCTAGGCGCATCCCACTCCTAGAGTACAAGAGCAAATTCCCACAATAGGAGTGGTGTTTAGGACACCCGATCCTTGGGAAGGAACCAATTCTTCCATGCACTTTGTGGAATCTGACTAAGGCAAGAGTGCACGAAAAGATCCTATTGTGGCGGTGGTCATGAGGACCCAATAATATGTGAAGAAGGATGCAAAAAGAAGAAGTGAAAATGCCGACAAGAAAAGGCACCCAAGTGTGGGGAGGTAAAAGAACAAGTGGAGGGACTTGTTGAGCAACAAGAATTTGAAGATGGAGACGAAATCGAAATACTTCTGCTAGTGACAGAGACATTAATGCGAGGTATTGCCCCATTCCCTGAGAGATTAAGGCTCCAAAATGTTGTAAGGAAAGGCAAAACACGGAGGAAATTGACATTGTGCAAATGTTGGCCAAAACAAAAGTTACTTTGGACATCGGTACTCTGCTAAGATATTCCCTTGCAATTAGGAACTTATCTTTCCACCAATCCCCACAGATCTAGATTTCCCTCACGGCTTCACACTTGAGGATTTAACTGATGAGGAAGTAGCTAGAATGATCAATGTAGCCAACTTGGAAATCGAAGCAGAGCAGTTAAGTGGACAACAAACAGTCACGGACCGGCTCTACCAAACTCAACCAATTGTTGTGGAAGTGGAGGAAGATGAGGAAGAGGTTGAAGAAGATGAACAAGATGAAGAGCAGGAAGGAGAACATGATGAGGAGGAGCATGAACATATGCAACATGTTATAGCAGAACTCATGGGAACCCCAACATACATAGTACAAATACAAAGATTGTACAATACTATGAACTTGGTTCAGGAACAACATAAACTATCTTTGGCATCGGGGAAAGCTCTAATGAACTAGATACTTGAGGAAGGAGGTGTGGATGACTAACTCATAGCTTCCCTTGACCTTCTCGTAGATGCATTGGGGGTGAAAGAGGTTGTGAACACTGCCCTTGCCCACTTTCAGAGGTTTGAACGAAGACGCAGGAGACACCCTCCAAGATCATGAAAGCATATACATATTATAGTATCAGAACCACACGACACCACTTCCACGACCACTGCCACGACACACTCCACTCAACATACTGATGAACCCCACGCGTCAAGCACACCCCCATCCCCACCCTTACCACCCTCCCCTCCAACTCCACCCCCCTCACGTCGTACCACAACCACCATTGTCTCTATTGTCACCGCCACGGTCTCCACCGCTCTTAGTGAAGCACACGATATGGGTCAACCCTCACAACTCTCGCAATCTGACACCACTACTGTTGTAACTATCACCACATGCTATAGGGCTCTAACCATGGTTACAAGGAATCCCATTTCCCCTGTCATGCATCTAGGAGGCCCATAGGCATCATTAGGCACACCATTGTACACTTTCACCATAGTCACCACACCTACCACCCCCATGTATATGGTAACTCCCATGACTGCATCCACACACGACCAAATGGACATATCACCCACAACTGCACCACTCCCTCCCCCCATATTTCCACAATCTCCCATTCCCCCACCACCAACATCACCACTTCTCACCACAACATTCACCACCCCTTTTCCCTCCTCCCTATCCCCTGCATTCCAAACCTTCCTAGCATCCACCCTTGTCAATCCAAACCTTCCTAGCATCCACCCTTGTCAATAATGTATTCAACACTTTATATCAATGTGTTTCTCAATTACAACAGAATTATTAGCATTTAAATGCACAACATATGAACCTGTTCAAAGACCACGAGACATTACAAGAACGAATCACGGCCATGGAGAAGGACAAGGTGGAACTACAACATAACTATGATACATTACAAAGTCAATATGAGGAATTGGTGGTCAATCCCCCCCAACCAGATAAACAGGCACAACAAAACCTCGAGGAAATGCTACGCGCCCAACAAGCAGACAAAATCAAGATACACCGTAACCTCGCATTACTGAGGAAACACATGTCAGCAGCATTAGAAGAGAACAAAAGACTCCAAAAATAGAATGAAGAAAATCTAGAAGCGACGATGGAAGGTTCACCTAAAGAGATGGACCCGGAGCGGTTCAAAGTCCTTCCTTCAACCAACATGCATATAATATTGGATACACATGCATACCTCCTAGAGGCATATGATGCATTAGAAAAAGAGCGTGATGACTACGAAAAGAATTGGCTAGTCATAGAGAGCAACCGAAGGAAGCAACACCTACAACCGCCACATATGAAGAGGTAATAGAATTGAAAGCACAAGTGGCTGCTTTGCAAAATAAACTTCTACAATATGAATGGAAACCTTCTCCCATGGTGGAGCCAGAGCCTCAAGAGCTAGTTCCAATTGAAGTTGAAGAGACATTTGAGGACCCTTACATAGCCATGCCTACACCTGGAGGCCGACAAAGAGAGGAAGGGATCGATACATTCGAGATTGAAGCTCTGGAATGGCTACAAAAGTTAGAAATGGTCGGCCCCAGTCATGATGACAGAGTGGTGGTTCGGATACAATCCATGTCTCGTCTGGAAGATGTTGTAATCAAATCTTGCTACTTCATCATCGGTGGACTGACACTTCTGACAATCAATATGTACCATTTTGTGTGTTAATGACAGATTATAATGTAGAGTCAAGCACCGCACCACGAAGGAGCCAACCTTTGCAAGCCAGTTTACCCCGGATGACATTCTTGAGAGCACCACATAGGGCAATATCTTCCAGCCTACATGGAGGATATGATTACTAGAAACCTACCCGGAGATGGTGCGCACATGGAACAATATGCCCTTGTATATCAAGTATAACCCCTGCTATTGCGCTCTCTTTTGATGATGATCATGGCCTGAGTTTGCTAACACAGTAAAGAATGTCAAAGGATGCGACAAGTGGCTCAACTATGTATATCTGGCACCGCTACGTGGTCTTGCAACAATCGCATATATGATTTCCACCATTCGGCATTGGGGCATTAGGTTCAAGAATGTACCAGATGTAATGGCATAGATGTGCCTCAAAATATTCGAACTCATGCTTGCCACATTCTGTACATTCAAAAATGTTAAAGAACCTCGATCTAGTCTATGATATGAGCACCACCCCATCCGTCAACGTTGTATATGGGTGGCATGCTCGTGTCAAATATCTCCCAGCATGCTTCAAATAGACGTTTATCACAAGGTTTTGGGAGTATCACTCAGAAATATTCATTCCCATACCCTCTCATGTGTTACACTTATTTGCTGTGGAACATGCCCTACACTCAGACAAGCTGCGTATGCCACATTCGGAGGTACCCAGGCTAGTAGATTGGGATGCCTTACTCACTAATCTAGCTAGAGGTATGAGGCTAGAAGAACATCACTTGGCCACAGATGTGGTCGAATATTACATCAAACGTTCGGCTCAGCAAGGGTCTGTCAGAGACGATAGACACGAGAGAGGGGGGAGTGTTGGCAATAGTCATGGCATCTCAAGACAAGGGAGCCAACATAAGGAATTAGAGCAAATAGAAGGGACAAACAGGCAAAGCAGTCAAAGAAGATCCGACAAATAGGCCATTCATTTTTTTCGAGCTAATCCCCTTTTAATAGTAATTTTCATCACTACATGAACATTGTAAATATTGTTTTTGGTGTATTAGACTCCATTTTGTTCAAGCCAAGGAGTCCTCGAGCTTGAGGAGTATTAAAAGTATTGATGTACCAATTTTCATAATTTTTAGAGCTCATTTGAGCCTCCAAAAGAGCCTAGGAACCTAATTTTTGATTAGGCCGGACATTAGGTCTGGACAGGGCCAATAGCTAGTCAAAAACTATGAAAGGAGCTAGAGAGCTCATTTTTTAGGAGTAAAAATTTGTGGTTTGAACTAAGAAGAGCTCTTGTAATTGTCTTTTGATCTTAATCAAAGCTTCCATTGTGACACTCTTTGTTCTTACTTGTGTGTGTGTGTGTGTATGTGTGTGCATGCTTGTGTGCTTCTCCATCACCACTTGTGCACATCACTTGCTCGAGGTCTTCATACCATCCTCATGTCTTCCCGGATTGACATTAAAGGAGGTGCTACTCACCACTGAGCTACACCAAATCAAACAATATCTAGACCTATATCATGCTCTCTTATCATACATAATCATCATGCACATTTTCAGTCATATGTTCATTTTCATTACGCCATCCAATTTCACAAAAACATGCTCAAGACATTCTTTTACACACACACACACACATCATTTTGGCCATCACACTCTTCCTTGCATGCTCATGCATGACTCCCCATCCTTCTCATATCATACCCTCATGCAAGAAAAACCAGAGCAATGCAATGCATGCATATGTTCTATTTCAAAACCTGATTTCAATCGATGAAAACATCTTTTGCATTTGACTCAAAAATGATTTCAAGATGAAGACACGATCTTGCCCTCGATGAAGTAATGGGCCAACATCTTTTTTTTCTAACCAAAAAAAATTCCATACCTTGCTTACCTTGCTGAAAACCTTCTTGATTTTCCTTTGCTTTCTTATTTGTTTACTCATCAAAAGATGTTAGACCAAAAAACATGCAATAATAAAAAAACAAAAATCCAAAATATCACATAATCATATCGCACATAAAAATTCATTATCCTCCGACTATCAACAAATGAAGCGAGACATGAATAAAGAATTTTTAAGAAGCATATACAACATTACCGACCTTTGGAATGAACTTATCAATAACATGAGAAGAAAAAAAATATGGTAAATGGATTATGAACCAACCACTCATACATATAACAATTATACCTTCTGTTGGTATTGGCCTTGAGCGGATCAATCTATCGGTTGTCATCATCCCATCCCTGTAGACAGGTGCATGCAAAAACACATCCTTCCAAGCGATCATCACTCTCCCCCTCTCTATGTCTCCCCCTCAGGAGTGGGAATATTTCTTCATCATTTTTTTCTTTTCTTTTTGTTTATTTTTAATTCACGAGTTGGCCTATGTTACAATTGGATGCGACTCATAGCCCTGGCCACTTGGCTAGGTTTGTTCCACCCATCTACCAACACGACATAGCGCACAACGACATATACACAATGTATCCACACCTATACATGTGCTAGCCCATAACGAAGCTGGGTGCTCATGGTCTCGAATGCTCGGCCAAGATGGTTCCACTCACCTATCAACCCACTATGGTGCGTAGTGCAATCCTAGGACAAAGCTTTGTCCAATCCTAGGACAAAGCTAGCTACGGCTCGTGGTCTTGATCGCTCCGCCAAGATGACTCCACTTGCCTACTAGCCTTCCATAGTGCACGGGTGCACATATGTAGTTTTCTTTTCCTTCATCTCCCATGTCCTGAGAGTTAGGGAGAGATAGAAAGGAGCATCTATCCCACCCTTAATGCACATCATGCATATACAAAAAAATAAAAAACACCCATGAAAGCTGATAGGTCAATCTTCTCTTGCCATTACCTACTAGGATATAAAGATTATATGATACAACTGATTAATCGCAACCACACTTACCAATCCGAATTTCCCTCATTTTATTTTAAAGTCCTTCCTAAGGTGGCGATGTTGTATAAGCTAACTAAAAAAATCTATACTCAGCCTCATTTCATAGTTGATGATCAATGTTCTCCAAGAGGTGAGTCAGGCTCCACTTCAGGCGCATCATCATCACTATGAATTACTAGCATATCAGCCCAATCCCAACCAATGTCATTTTCCTCATTGGGCATTTCTTGACTAGAGTCAAAATAATAATATCTACCCTCTGTGCATCTTGCGCATTCAAGCAAATATCTCTCGAACCATGGAATGTGAAAGCTAATATCTAAGTCTTGGTTTAGAAAACATACCAACCAATGAGCTTCTCTACATTGTACTCTATCTCCAAGTTCTCCACATCTATCTCCATACTGGCCAGTGCCTGATCCGAAAAGTATACCACTAGACTGTACAAGTACATCTGGGTTATGTGATCTGCCATCTATCACCTTATTTCTAATATCCCTATGCGTCAATAATTTTTTCCTTTAGTGAAATAGAAAGGAACAATGCTAATTAAAAGAAAAAAACAAGACCAATATGTATAGTTATGTGCAAATCCCCCACTCACACCCTATTTCTTCGTTTTCTGCCTATCCCTCTTTTTTTTTCTTCTTCTCTTTTTCTTCTCCCCCCTTTCCTTTTTTTTTAATCCCTATCTACTAACTAAAGTATGGTTTGACACAAAGTAAGTTGATTTTCGTTGGAGCGCATTCCCTGCCTATGTCTTGTATTTGGAACGAACCATTTGGGTTTACTTCCACCACCTTGAATGATCCCACCCATCTTATTTGCAATTTCCCAAGAAACTTGTAGTACTTGCTATCATAAACTAACACTAAATCACCTTCTTGAATTGCATAGGTTCTGAGCTTCTTATCATGCTTGTCTTTTCGTCTTCTCTGAATGGCCTCTAAGCTTTGTTGCGCAAGAAGTCTATTTTCCTCTAGCTTGACCAGTTGGATGTATCTTTCCTTCAATGATTCTTCCTCTCCCAATCTGGCCTCGATGGCCACCCTCAGTGTTGGAATTTCTTTTTCAATGGGAAAAATGGCATCCTCGCCATATACTAGTGAGGATAGAGTGCACTTAGTCGTTACTTGGTAAGATGTTTGATATGCCCACAAGGCCTCTAAAGGTCATTCATCCTAGTCTCTTCTATGAGTGGCCACTGTCTTTGTGAAGATTTGTTCAAGTATCTTATTAGTGACTTCGACTTGGCTGTTCATCCTTGGATAATGCGGAGTGCTTTTCGGTGTTTGATCTTATAGAGCGCCATCAATTCCTCAATCAAGTCATTGACAAAATGTGATCCTCTATCATTCACTATCTCCAATGGGCATCCGTTGTGATTATTTTTTCGTATAAGAACTTTGCTACATTGGTGGCTTTGGAGCTTTTGCTTCCACCCACTTGGTAACATAATCGGTGAAGACTAAGATATACCTAATATTGGACCTGCATCTGGAGGGAGGATCAATGGGTCCCACAAATTCAATTCCCCATTTCTCAAAAGGCTTAAGAGCCAGTACCAGTGTAAGAGGAGTTGTGTGTGCTAGTGTCGGTTTACCCATCGTTTGACACTTGTTGCATTTCCTACAATAAGTGTGGCAATCTTTGAACAATGCCGACAACCAATATCCTACCAACAAGACCTTACTGGTGGTCAAATCACCTGCGAAATGCCCACCGCAAGGTTCATCATGCAATGCCCGTTAAAACTGTAGTTGCTTCTTCTTCCTCTAGACATCTTTAATAGATGCTTTCATGAACAAAGTATTGATAGACTTGTCCGCCAATGATACTATGGTGTTTTGCCAATGCTAACAACTTCTGCTTATTTCTTTTGCTTGCTTCCGGCGGGTACTTGGTTGTGCACAAGAAGTTTACCAAGTCAATGTACCAGGGTACTTTGGCATCAACCTAGGATAGATGACCATCAGGAAGGTCATTGGGCACACCAGAGATTGATTCTTCATTAACAATTCGAGATAAGTGATCTGCGAGCATATGCGCTTTCCCCGGTTTAGTTAAATTGAAATTCTTGTAGAAGTAACATCCACCTCATCAATCATCCTGATAACTCGGGTTTGTTGATGATATACTTTAAGGCTTCATGATCTGCATAAAATGTGAACTATTTGCATAGACATTCCTTTTTCGTAGTTGTGTAGGTCCTCTCGGCACTGTTTAGGTTTTGACTTGCATAATAAATTGGATTATCTAACTTATTTTTGTTGGCTTGATAGCGCACTACCCCGACCGCGGTATGGGAAGCATCCATATGCACATGAAACTCTTTTGTCCAACCAGGTACTGCCAAAATTGGTGCATTTATCAAATTCTCTTTTATAGAGTCAAATGCAACTTGGCACTCTTTAGTCCATTGATATTGCTGATCTTTCATCAGAAGATTTGTCAATGGTACAGTTATCGAGGTGCAGTTTAATATAAACCACCAGTAATAGTTGGCATGTCCCAAGAATCCCCTGAGTTGTCGCAGGTTCTGAGGGGGCAGGAGTCGTCCAATTTTTTCCGCTTAATCCTCATCAACACAGATCCCTGTTTCAAAAATTACATGTCCTTAGAGCAATCCTCTTTGTACTCCAAACGTACACTTTTTAGGGTCTAATGCGGTGCCTTTTTCAATGCATCTTCTTAGAATAGCTTCGATTCTCTCCATCATGTTTTCATCTTTGCCTTTGATCGCAGTCCTGCAAATAGTCTTGATCCATCCAGTCCTGCAAATAGTCTTGAGCCCTCTGAAATGTATTCAGTGCATTGCATAATCCAAATGGCATAACATGACATGCGTACGTACCCCATTCCGTGGTGAAAGTAGTTTTTGACTAATCCTCTTCATGGATCTGGATTTGGCTATATCCATTGAAGTCGTCTAAACATGAGTACAATTTATGGCTAGCTGCTCTGTCCAGGATTTGTTCAGTAAATGGCAAGGGGAAATGATCCTTTTTTGTGTGCTCGTTCAGCTTCTGGTAATCTATGCAAATGCAGATTTTATTATTCTTTTTCGGAACAACCACAATCGTTGATACTTATTCACTGAATGTGATGGGATATATGAATCCCGCTTCCAACAACTTGGTCAATTCCAGCTTGATTAATTCCGAGTAGAATGGATTTGTCCGTCTAAGTCGTTGACATATTGGTCTGGCGCCTTCTTCCAAGTCTATATAATGCTAACAAATCCGGGGATCAATTCCTCTCAGATCATTGTATGACCATGCAAAGGCCATACTGTAATTCTTTAGTACCGATTTGATTCTTTCGTGCACATGTGTCACATGGAGTATTATGTATGAGTTAGGACTTAGAGGTGAGAACCCCCTCTTATATATGTTGAGTGTGATACTCACATGAGTGCCAAGTGGCACTCATATGAGATGCATGGAGCATTGCCCTTTATGCAAAAGGATTGAGAGAGAGAAATTGGAAACCCCACGCGACTGGGCGACATCTTCAAGGAGTATCTCCATGTTGACTCGACATGGGGAGGCGTCTACTGACAAAACGAGACCTGCAAAATGGAGGATCTCATCAAGAGTTATCATAGCATTGGTATTCGAGCTAGCCGGCACGCAAACATGACCGATTGAAGGATGCCCATGAACGGACGAGTTCACACAGCATGCCCACGAACGAACGAATTCACCCGACGAGAGCGTAGTTCAGTGAGCGCAGGTGGAGCTCTCCCTCCTTCCCCCCTCTTGGATGAGATGAAAGATCTTGGAGCCTTCCTTATATAGATTTACCTCGGTGTTGTGCACCCTGTATGTGGGATACGCTCCTTCATTTCTGACGCCTGCGAGCTCCAATTGATGGAGAAGGAGGAGGTAAAGTGAACTTCATTTTCAAGTTTTTTCTCAAACTTGGGGGGAACAAAATACATGAATTGGATCAAGATTTTGGCAAAGTGATGATGTACACATGTATTATGGGCTGTGGACAAGGGCTATGGGTCATGGGTTTATCTTGAAGAGCTTCAGGTTCGCAGTTATGGGTTCTCAAAGTCACCCTTCTATGAAGATTAGCTTTTCTATCTCCTACTCGTGACATACCTAGCCCCTGAAAAGGGCAAAAAGGTAGTCCGCCTAGTGTAGACCCTTCCTATTCATGGAAGCTATAGCTGCAAGGGAGTGGAGGTGATGCACGAGGATATAGAACACACCTATTGTTTGACTCAGTCATTGTGGTGACCGTAGTTTGGACCACATGACCTAGTTAAATTGCATGGTAGTGTGTATGGGACCAGGGTGTGGGTCATGATAGATGACTTTGCCTCTCATAACTTTATAAACTATGCTCTAGTCAAGAAATTAAAGATTCCCTAGTAGCCCAATGCACATAAATACATAGTATCTATGATGCAAGGGGAAGACAAGAGGACCTGGGATACTATGGTATCTAATTTAGAGGTGAAGATGCAGGACTATACAGATCATATGGACTTCCAAATTATGAATATGGAGAGGACAGACCTTGTGTTAGGAAGAGAATGGCTATGGGGGTTGGGAGATACACTTAAACGTAGCTATCAAAACAACACACTTGAATTTGAAAAGAATGGAAGTAAAGTCTGTATTCAGGGAGAGAGAGATTTACCTAGTGCACCTCTCATTTCATCCTTAGAGTTGTATAGTCTTTGTTATTCTCAGCATGTACAGGAGATCGTTTTATTGTATAGTCATGATATTGAGCATTGTACAGACAGCTCATCTGATGTATATTTTCATGCTAGGAATGTAAATATGGGCAGGACTTTCTATTATTCTTTCTTGCAAGAGTGTGTGGTTACAAGATGGCAGGGATGCCCAGGCACATGCATTGATAGCTTTGTCTATCAAACATGCCATTATTTCTCATATTCACTCTTGCAGAACAGCTAAGGATGCTTGGGATACACTTACCACATTGTACCAAGCTAGGAATGAGGCTCATGTTGCTTACCTCCAAAAACAGTTGGAGAGTGAGCACATGAATGAAGGTGATTCTATGGATAGTTTCCTAACAAAGATCAAAGACTTAAAGAAACAGTTGATTTCTGCTGATGAGGTTATACCAGATAGCTCACTTATGCAGACCTTTCTGAATAGTCTTCCTAATTCATATCAAAGTTTTGCTTCTACTCTTTGGTTGATGAGGAAAGGCAATCCAAATGCCTTGTCATTTGAGGAGTTAGTCTCTGTTCTATTGCAGGAAGATCAGTCCAGGTAGAACAGGTCCATTATGCGTGTTGCAGATCAAGCTTTCTTGGCTAGTCAGAAGGGCAAAGGAAAATGGAGCTCTTCTACTAGTAAGCAGAAATCTGCAAATGCGGCACATTCGAAGAACCAAGACAAAGATGAGAAAAAATCAGAAAAAAGCTCTTTTGTAAGTACTGTAAAGGGAATGATCATATCATAAAGAATTGTCCAAAACTGGCTGCAAAAGAGGCAAAGAAGAAAGAGGCTGGAATGGTTGTTGCAGAAGCCTCTACACCAAAAACGGAGTCTGCTAATCTTGTGCAGGAAGAAGAATGTGCGTTTACTACTGTTTGCAGTTTTGACCCATCTTCTCATGAGCAGTGCATGTCTGCAGTAGACTCAGATGTTTGGTACTTTGACAGTGGGGCGACCAAACATATTACCTCGTAGTGCAGTTTCTTCTCTTCACTCGAGCCTGCCCCTACAGGGAATACTGTTACATGTGCCAACAACTCCTCTTATCCTGTTATGGGAGTTGGTAAGATCATTTTGACTACTATTGATGGTAGTTCTTTCACTTTGTCAGATGCTTTATTTGTGCCAGGGATCAAGAAGAACTTGTTATTAGTTTCTGCATTAGCCAAGATTGGCTTGGTTGTGAAATTTTTTGATGACAGGTGTACAGTTCATGATTTGTCAAATGGCGATGTGATTATTGCTTCTGGCATTTTGTGTTGTGGGCTGTATAAGCTCATAGACTATGAAAGATCTATAAATAATTTGACAAATGAAGTAAATGATTCTCAGGCTATGTCAGATGCAAAGCTTTGGCATGCACGCTTTGGTCATCTAAATTTTTCTAGTTTGCTATGCCTGCAGAAATCCGAAATGGTGTCCTCTTTGCCCAAACTTGAGGCACCTGGAAAACATGTTTGTGAAGGCTGTATTTTGGGCAAAATGCAGCGTTCGTCCTTTCCAAAAGATGGTTCAATTTGGGCTACTAAAAAATTGCAGCTTGTACATAGTGATGTCTGTGGTCCTATGATACACCTTCTTTTGGGTATGCATGGGTATATCCATTGAATGAAAAGTCCGAAGTGTTCATGTGCTTCAAACAGTTTTTGGTTTTGGCTGAAAATCTGTCAGCATGTAAAATGGGCACCCTCCCTTCTAATGGAGGGGAGGAATATGTGTCTTCTGATTTTAATACATTTCTGGTTGAACGAGGGATAAAACACCAGTGTACATTGCCATATACGCCTCAACAGAATGGAGTTGCAGAACAAAACAATAGGTCACTCATGGAGATGGAGAGGTGTATGTTCAAGAGTCAGGCTTTACCACATAGTTTCTGGCTTGAGGCTGTCATGTGTGCAACATATGTACTGAACAGGTGTCCCACTAAAGCATTGTAGTCTATCACTCCATATGAGGCTTGGCATGATTGCAAGCCATCTGTTGCTCATCTGCATGTTTTTGGTTGTTTGGCATATGCATTAGTGTTTGAACAACATCGCAGAAAATTGGATGATAAAGTAGTAAAATGTATTTTTGTTGGCTACAGTTTTGAAAGTAAAGGCTATCATCTATATCATCCACATAGTAAACACATTCTGGTTAGTTGTGATGTTGTTTTTGTGGAAGATACTATTCAGCCATTACTTTCATGTATTAAGGAGACATCTGTTAGCTCCGAAGACATGTATGATACTTTGCTGCCTCTTTTTACAGGTGGACAGTCTAGTGCTGGTCCTAATGAGGCAACTTCTCAGCCTTTGCAGGTTTCATGTGATGATGTAGATCATTCTATTTCTGATGCAGATTTACATGATGCACTAGTTGATGAGAGAGCTGATATTGAGCATGCAAAAACTATGCCAAAATGGCTGGTGCAGACTTTGCGTGACAACAAATTAGATGCACCTCTGTCATACCGTACTCGTTCAGGCTCTCATAGTGCCTCTTTTGCATCAGATTGCTATGCTATGACTGCATCTAGTCTCTGTGATGAGAATGAGCCTATTTCGTTTGATGAAGCACAAAATTCAGAAAATTGGATGGTTGCTATGTAATCTGAATATGATGCTATAATGAAGAATGGTACTTGGTCTTTATGTGACTTGCCTAATCTCTCACATAAACTGATGTGGTAAATGTTTTCTACCTTTCATCCTCTCTCAAGCCATTGAGAGTGTGTGCGACAAGAACATCATCCTCAATTGGGCTCCCAATTGAGCCCAGGGCATCTACAAGCTCCTTAACCTTCAAAATGTACTCATTTATGTTAGTACTGGGTGCTTTCCTAAGATTATCTAGCTCATTCTTGAGCTGAATCTTCCTTTCCTTGGTTGATGAAGAGTACAAGCTCTCAAAGGTCCCCCAAACCTTCTTGGATGTGTCCAAGTCTTGTATATGCCCTATCATGCTATTGCTTATGTGTTGAGATAGAATGAATATGACTCTCCTATCCCTTTCTATCCATTCATTTACTGCCTTAACCTACCCTTGAAGTGGTGTATCATGTACATGAGGCATTGGCGTGCGGCTCACTAATCCCCACAATCCTTTGCCCATGAGGTGGTTGGTCATACTGTTTAATCGCATTCATAAGGAATGCCATCACATAATCGCATAGTTATATAATAGCTGTCACCCAAAAACCCGACTTCCATTCATCCTTTCCATTCTCTACCCGATGTGTTTCCAATCACCATCGGTGTCTTGTTGATCCCATGGCATTATGCATAGACTGCTTTGCCCACCAAACAAGAAGAAGAGGAAAGTGTAAACCTTATTCTGTGCCAACCTCCCCGTACCCGCATCATCATCACATCCTCTTGATCCAACACCAAAGAGGTTGATCAGACCTAGATGGTTGATCCTCCTTTGCCTCCACCCTCTTCTACGACAAACCACAAAGTCTCTTCGTCCTCTTCAGTCCCACCTCCCCCCACCTCCCTCCTTGTCAGTGGATGAACAAATGCAGGATGCCGTCCCTCCTTCTCCACCACCCTCACTGTAATAAAGTAAAACTAGGATCCAAGGTTGGATCGGCTTAGACAGACCTAAAATTGCACATCATTTGGTCACTCATGTGTATGGCCAAAGATTTAGAGATTAGACTTAAGCATAAGTTCATGTGCTCTCTTAAACAAGTGATCCACTTAGCCTAGTGGTTAAGTCTCAAGGTTGTGAAAGAAGAGGTCTTGAGTTCAACCCCCATGGGGGGCATGGGGAGAGAGTTTTGCCCAAGAGCCTTCTAACTCAAGTTGACATGAGTTAACTTGAGTTTAGAGAGACTTAACTCGAGTGGCGAGTACACAAACCACTAGTGGACTCTAATGGAAGGTACTAAAGCAGTGGTCGAGATCACTCCAACCACTAGTAGACTCTAGTGGAAGATATTATAGGAATGGTGGAGATTGCACATGGACTTGTGGAGTCTATTTACATTTGTGGTCCTCGCTGATTAGAGAAGCTATATATAGAAACATATGGTTGGAAGGAGAAAGAGAATCATCTCTCTGTGTAGGTCATTGTAATGCTTCATTGGTATCAGAGCCTTAGGCAAGGTTCCATGTGACCTTGGTAGCTTCATTAGCTTTCTCAAACACTACCATGGAGACTTGATTAGTAAATTTTCTTGTGTATTCAATAATGTTCTTCAATTTTTGTTATGTCCGTTGAGCCTCGACATTCATCTCTTTCTTTGCCGTGCCATGATACCTCAACTCTTGTCATGTGCACTTGCCATCTTCTGATGGTTAGCAAAAGGTAACACTTACTTATCATCAGGCAAGGGATGGGTTTTGAACCCATGCGCTCCCGTAAGAAAATAAAAAAACAGAAATCGCTTAACCAAGGCTGCAACTAGGATAGCACTAGAAAACACTACAGGATGCCCACTCATATGCATGGATTGCAAGAGCCTAGAGCAGACTTATGATCCATTTTCTTGTTGAGGGAGAAGCCATCGACATGGCGATTGAATAACTTGTCATAAGAAATGTACAAATTTCTTCAGCCTTGGAAAATTCGTGGCTTGAGATGACGTAGCGCAGTGACGAACCTTGTGAGTTGCACGTGGGTGCAGGTCGATCTGAGGCTTCCCCTAGGGAAGAAAACCAATGATGCCAGTTGTTCCTCTCGGTTTAAAGCTTTTCTTCGAATATGTCCACAAGAAACTTGTACGCTATTTTCTCCAAGGCTATGCGGTCGAGCCTTCACTTCTGCTTCTAGGAGGAGGAGAAAAAGAACCAATTGTTTCTTGCCAATCATGGCGATGATAAACAAGGGCTTTCGTCTTGCCGTCGTGACTAGATTAGTTCCTCTCCCCCCCCCCCCCCTTCGAAGCACACTCCTCCAAAGGAAAAGAAGAAGCTCACCTTTATGCTTGGAGTTGAGACAGCTGATGCAACGTTTATCTTTTGCAACATTTTGATGTTTTTTCATAGGAAAGATGCAAATCACGCAAGATGGCATCTTTACTCCTTTGGAAAAGAATTATTTGATATCCGATTTTAATGCTTTATGATTATATTTGTTGGTTGGAGTATTTTATATAGGTACATAGACTCAAAGTTAAGAATCTATCTCCAAGTTCACTTTGGAGAGCATCCAAAGTAGGCACTTCAAACATGTTTCTAGCCGGTGATAACTTAACAACTAGTCAATGTTCGATGCATGCTGCTCTTCATTCAAGTGTATGATTACACGATTTTTAGCTTGTTGGAAGGCTCATTTCACAAATCTTCCAATGGTACAAAGATTAGTGTAATCAGAGGGGATCTAATAGGTCTGCACTGAGAATTTGTTTTCAACAACCATCTTTCAAGCTTGTAAAGTAGGAAATTCCTACCTAGCATTGTAATTTTGTATATGTCCCACATGATGTGCCTTATGAAATTTGATATATGTATATTTGCACATGTAGATGCCTTAGGGATACTTATTTATACACATGTTTGTGGTCTTGTAACATTTATTACACTAAGGGGAAACATTAAGTGTGTATGCTACTTGTTTTTTCCTTAAATTAGCATACCATGGATAACGTTGCAAAGATGCATGGAACTGGATATGCGTATTGTCCCTTTCTTTCCTTAATTGAAGATGCATAATCTTTCACAAATTCTTAAATAAAGAGAATTTAAACATTCCTATGATTCATCTTCACAACCATGCATATTCCATAAACTATGCATCATGCAATCAAAATATGAGAAAACAAGAAAGAAAGAGTAAAGGGATCTTCCCATTGATGATCCAATGATGCATTGGCTCTTCATGTTGTAGGAGATGATGTGCATTGAGCCTTCCATCTCCTAGAGATGCCTTGAGACGCATTTGCATGTACTCCACCTGTCCTCTGTCTTTCGTACAAAGCAAATTAAGTATAGGAATATAATCTTATTCATTTCCATTTGAGAGAAGATCAATTAATCTTCATTAGAGTCTCCTAGATGGAGATGAAGGGGTACATGTGATAGGATTCCAAAGAACCAGTAATTTAAACTCTATAGTTAGTGAAGGTAATGAACCTTCAAAGAAAGTCTCTTAGTACTAGAGACTATGGGATATAGGAAAAAATGCCCATATGGAGTCGTATTTTGGACTCCTTAGAAGTCAATGTAGTCATTTGACATTAGAGCTAGGTATTCTAGACACCATAGCTTAGATAGAAACCATTTAGAGTGTTCGGCATCACTTATGAGTTTCTCAAGGAGCATTGGTTCATGCTCACATGACTCACCTAGGTCTTAATATTGACCTTAGCTCACTTATGAGCAATGGATTCTAGTCAGATAGGAAATTAGATAGTAAGGAAGTCTAGTAAGTACCTATATTGGTACTTCAGAACTAGCTCTCCTTGGTAGATTGATGATCTTTGTATCATAACCAAGCTAGTCCAGTTATATTATATGAGATTCATGAGAAACCATATAGGATATATGAGAGTTCCATCTTAATAATGGGAACTATGCATATACTATGTTTAGTGATTTTATGTTTCATCATGTATATACATAGAAAAGGCAACTTTAGTAATATTCAGATCCCTACACATAATCCTTATTTAGACTATAGGATTGCTAAGCGGAAGGAGATATACCTTCACCATTAGGAATGTGCACAAACAATCCTATAGGTTTCAAGAAGTTGCATAGAGAATTATGGGAGATACATTTATGATCATCTCCAAGGTATTGAAGGTTTACTTACCTTCAATAGGGTCTCCTAGTATGCTTAGGGGACTATGGGTATCATGAGGAATACCCAAAGAGTGACTACTTTCACTCATGCATATCACTTGCATAAGTAGTCAAGCATTTTTGCTAAACTACTAAGGAAACTAATTATATGGGATCATAAAGATGGGTTTCATGAGAGAGCATCGAGGGGTGCTAATGAGCTTCGAGTGATTGTTAGGAAGGCCACAGTCTTGGAACTACCTCTGTGATTAGAGCATAGATCCCTAAGTGAGGAATATTTGGGGTACCCAATACATATATGTATGTTGGGATCTAGCGAGAGGTACTTAGATTCAATCTTGGTACCTAGGAACAAGTTAGTTTGGAATAGAAAGGGATATCCACTCTCACATGTTGATTAGAACCAAACTAAACTAGTTCGAGGATATGGGATCCATTAGAGTCCACCTACATATTCCATTATATATATGGAATATACATTTGGTTTATGTAGGTATGACACCATGAATTGGAAGAAGTTTTCACTGGTATGGGACGGTGGAAACAAATTCCCTTTGAGCACTCTTCTTCTATGGCCAAGGAGAAAAGGACTCATCATTCATGGGGGCATAACTCACTAGATCATATTTCTTAGTAGACATCTCCTTAGGACCAGGAGTTATCTTTCATAGTTCAGAGAAGATTTAGTCTTCCAATAGAGAATGTGATGGATGATTTTATCACCATTGGTATCACATACTCACTTTGTGGTTTTTAGGAAGGATAATTCTAGTAGTATGAATGGATCATAAGGTCCATGCATAGAGGATGGTTGGCAGAGATAGTTTCTTCAGTATGAATACACATCTGTTTGCTATGGTATCATGGCATATCATTGCTGACCATTTGGGAAAGGGATTTGACCCTTAGAAGGAATTTTTTTTGTCCACTCTTCACCACATACACCTTCATTATTTATGGGAGATTTCTTCTCCGTTTTTATAGGAATGCATGTAATGAGGGATTGTGTATTAGTTTATGGAAGAGAAGCAAATAAAAAATTCATAAATCTCTCTTTTAAGGAAAGGAGAAAGTGGGAATTAGTTCAGAGATCTTTAGCTTACATATCTCACTTTAGCTCCTGTTCTTTCAAAGATAAAAAGGAAAGTAAAGTATGATTTCTTCTTAGGAGAAGAATCAAGTATGTTTTCCTCTAGAGAGAAGAGGTGTTTAGAAAAATTAGTTCATATTTTAGAAGGAATTCAATCATATGGGAGTTTGATTCTCCACTTTTTTTGAAGGAAAAAATATGGAGAACTTATGTGTATGTTCTCAGCTATGGATGAGTAGAGAAATTGGATTCAATAGAATCTCTTTCAAAGGGAAAGTAAAAGTGGAATAAATTCCACTTGTTCCACTATTAGAGATCTTTCCTTAGATGAGCTTAGAGAGAGAGAGCGAGCGACAAAGAGAGAGAGAGAGAGAGAGAGAGAGAGAGAGAGAGAGAGAGAGAGAGAGAGAGAGAGAGAGAGAGAGAGAGAGAGAGAGAGAGAGAGAGAGAGAGAGAGAGAGAGAGAGAGAGAGAGAGAGAGGAGATGCTCATGCGCATGCAGTGATAGCCTTGTCTATCAAATGTGCCATTATTCCTCACAGTTGCTCTTGCAAAACAGCTAAGGATGCTTGGGATACACTTACCACATTGTACCAGGTTAGGAATGAGGCTCGTGTTGTACCTCCAAAAACAGTTGGAGAGTGAGCACATGAATGTAGGTGATTCTATGGACATTTTTCTAACAAAATTCAAAGACTTGAAGGAGCAATTGATTTCTGCTGACGAGGTTACCCTAGATAGATCACATTTGTAGACCGTTCTGAATGGTCTTTCTGATTCATATCAGAGTTTTGCTTCTACTCTTCGTTTCATGATGAAAGGCAATCCAAATGCCTTGTCATTTGAGGATTTAGTTTCTGTTTTGTTACAGGAAGATCAATCTAGGTAGAATAGGTCTATTATGCGTGTTGCAGATCAAGCTTTCCTAGCTAGTCAGAAGGGCAAAGGTAAATGTAGCTCATCTAGTAGCAAGCAGAAATCTGCAAATGGTGCACATTCGAAGAAGGAAGACAAAGATGAGAAGAAATCAGAAAAGTAGAAATTGTTTTGCAAGTACTATAAAGGAAATGATCATATTATAAAAAACTGTCCAAAACTGGCTGCTAAAGAGGCAAAGAAGAAAGAGGCTGGAATGGTTGTTGCAGAGGCCTCTACATCGAAAACAGAGTTTGCTAATCTTGTGCAGGAAGAAGAATGGGTGTTTAATACTGTTTGCATTTTTGACCCATCTTCTCATGAGCAGTGCATGTCTGTAGTAGATTCAGATGTTTGTTACTTTGATAGTGGGGCGACCAAACATATTACCTCGCAGCGTAGTTTCTTCTCTTCACTCGAGCTTGCCCCTACATGGAATACTGTCACATGCACCAACAACTCCTCTTATCCTGTCATGGGAATTGGTAAGATCATTCTGACTGCTACTGATGGTAGTTCTTTCACTTTGTCAGATGCTTTATTTGTACCAAGGATCAAGAAAAATTTGTGGTCAGTTTTTGCATTGTTGGAGATAGATGTCTGTAGAAGCACGCAAACAACACAAGGAAGAAGAAGAAGCTAGGAGCACAACACACAAGACTGAATGTATTACTAGAGAATGTACAAATACAAGTAGCCCATTAGGGCAATAGGCGTATATACAAGCCGAGGGAAAAAAACCTCTTAAAGAGGGAAAAAAGTGCCCCGGCGGTCCTAGTGTGTTCACACACATCACTACCTAAATATATCAACAAATTCCCCCTGGGAGTGATGCTGTGAACAAGTAGCTGGCACTCATGCATAAGGAAGTGCCAAGCTATGTGGAAATCACTCCACAAAAGGAAGTAAGCCCAAAGCTTTGCGGAAAGCTTCAAACTTCTCCCTAGGCAGAGCCTTTGTGAAAAGGTCTGCAATGTTCTCTTGCGTGGGCACATATGCCAAGATGATCTCCCCAGCAGAGAACCTCTCCTTGACATAGTGATAATGCACCTCAATGTGCTTAGTGCGAGCATGGAACACAGGGTTCCTTGCAACTGCAAATGCGCTCTGAATGTCAGTGAAGATGGTGGTGGTAGAAGACTGGCCAACACCCAAATCAGCCATAAGGCGTCTGAGCCACACACACTCAACAATCGCTGTGAAAGCTGCCCTATACTTAGCCTCACAACTGGAAGTGACCACAGTAGGCTGCTTCTTGCTCAACCAAGATATACATGAGCTACCAAGCATGAAGCAAAAACCACTGGTGGACACACGAGTGTCATAGCAACCAACCCAATTTGAGTCAGAAAAAGCATGAAAATCTGGCCGTAGTGATCCCCCCTTGGGATAAAACAACCCAAGTAGCCGAGTACCACTCAAGTAGCGAAAGATGCGCTTAACCGCCTTCCAATGCGTGACTCCTAGGCAATGCATAAACCTGCTCATCTGTGAGACAACAAACTGAATATCTGGCCGAGTAATGCATAAGTAAATCAAGCATCCAACAGCCTGCTGAGAACAACATCAAATGCATCTCCAGCATCATGAAGACTCAATCGTAAACCTGTCTCCATAGGAGTGGCAATAGGCTTACAATCTTCAAGGCCAAAACGCTGCAATAATGTGTCAATATATTTTGTTTGACACAAAGCCATTCCACCATCAACTTGCATAAATTGAATGCCCAAGTAGTGATGCAAATGCCCCAAATCAGACATCTCAAATGAGGCATGCAAATCAGCCTTGAAATCAGCAATATGCTTCTCAATAGGACCAGTGAGCAGCATGTCATCAACATAGACAACAATGATCAGAAGCACATCATTAGCACGCTTAACATAAAAGGTGCTTTCAGTTGAACTGTTCACAAAACCATGTGCAACCAGATAGGCATGTATCTTCTCATACCAAGCACGTGGTGCTTGCTTTAAACCATATAATGCCTTCTTTAACCTACACAGCTGGTTTTCATGCCCTTTCTGCACAAAGCCACGGGGCTGAAAAACATACACGTCTTCATGCAAGTCACCATTCAGAAATGTTGTTTTAATGTCCAACTGATGTACATTCCAACCATGATGGGTTGCAAGTGCACAAATGCTCCGAATAGTAGTCATACGGCATGTAGGTGCAAAGGTCTCATCAAAATCAATGCCTCTTTCCTGTGCATAACCCTTTGCAACAAGCCTAGCCTTATACCTGTCAACTGTACCATCAGGTTTATGCTTCAGCTTGTATACCCACTTAGTGCCAATGGCCTTCTTGCCAGGAGGCACATAAAGACCATGTACCATTCTTCATTATAGCATCATATTCAGATTGCATGGCAGCCATCCAATTTTCTGAATTCTATGCTTCATCAAAAGAAGCAGGCTCATTCTCATCACGAAGACTAGACGCAGCCATAGCATAGCAATCTGATGCAAAGGAGGCACTATGAGAGCCTGAACGAGTACCATATGACAGAGGTGCATCTAATTTGCTGTCACGCAAAGTCTACACTAGCCATTTTGGCATAGTTTTTGCCTGCTCAATATCAGCTCTCTCATCAACAAGTGCATCATGTAAATCTGCATAAGAAATAGAATGATCTGCATCATCATATGAAACCTGCAAAGGTTGAGAAGTTGCCTCATTAGGACCAGCACTAGACTGTCCACGTGTAAAAAGAGGCATCAACGTATCATACATGTCTTTGGAGCTAACAGATGTCTCCTTAGTACATGAAAGCAATGGCTGAATAGTATCTTCCACAAAGACAACATCACGGCTAACCAGAATGCGTTTAGTCTGTGGATGATACAGACGATAGCCTTTACTTTGAGAACTGTACCCAACAAAAATACATTTTCTTGCCTTATCATCCAATTTTTTGCGATGTTGTTCAGGCACTAATGCATATGCCAAACAACCAAAAACACGCAGATGAGCAACAGATGGCTTGCGGTCATGCCAAGCCTCATATGGAGTGATAGACTGCAGTGCTTTAGTGGGACACCTGTTCAGTACATATGCTGCACACATGATAGCCTCAAGCCAGAAACTATGTGGTAAAGCCTGACTCTTGACCATGCACCTCGCCATCTCCATGAGTGACCTGTTCTTTTGTTCAACAACTCCATTCTGTTGAGGTGTATACAGCACTGTACACTGGTGTTTTATCCCACGTTCAGCCAGAAATGCATTAAAATCAGAAGACATATATTCCCCCCCTCGATCAGAACGGAGGGTGCCCATTTTAGATGCTGACAAATTTTCAGCCAAAACCAAAAACTGTTTAAAGCACATGAACACTTCAGACTTTGCTTTGAGTGGATATACCCATGCATTCCTGGAAAAATCATCAATGAAAGTCACGAAGTAAAGTAAATTCCCAAAAGAGGGTGTCTGCATAGGACCACATACATCACTATGTACAAGTTGCAATTTCTGCGTAGCCCGAACTGAACCATCTTTTGGAAAGGAGGAATGCTGCATTTTGCCCAAAAAATACAACCTTCACATACATGTTTTCGAGGTGCCTCAAGCTTGGGCAAAGAAGACACCATATCAGATTTCTGTAGGCGTAGCAAACTAGCAAAATTCAAATGACCAAAGCGTGCATGCCAAAGCTTTGCATCTGACATAGCCCGAGAATCATGAACTGCACATGCTGAATCATTCACAGATCTTTCATAGTCTATGAGCTTATACAGCCCACGACATAAAATGCCAGAAACAATAATAACATCGCCATTTGACAGATCATGAACTGTACATCTGTCATCAACAAATTTCACAACCAAGCCAATCTTGGCTAATGCAGAAACTGATAACAGATTCTTCTTGATCCCTGGCACAAACAAAGCATCTGACAAAGTGAAAGAACTACCATCAGCAATAGTCAGAAGAAACTGCGCTGCGAGGTAATATGTTTGGTCGCCCCACTGTCAAAGTACCAAACATCTGAGTCCACTGCAAACATGCACTGCTCATGAGAAGATGGGTCAAAACTGCAAATAGTAGTAAACGCCCATTCTTCTTCCTGCACAAGATTAGCAGACTCTGTTTTTGGTGTAGAGGCTTCTGCAACAACCATTCCAGCCTCCTTTTTCTTTGCCTCTTTTGCAGCCAGTTTTGGACAGTTCTTTATGATATGATCATTCCCTTTACAATACTTGCAAAACAATTTCTACTTTTCTGATTTCTTCTCATCTTTATCTTGGTTCTTCGAATGTGCAGCATTTGCAGATTTCTGCTTACTAGTAGAAGAGCTCCATTTTCCTTTGCCCTTCTGACTAGCCAGGAAAGCTTGATCTACAACACGCATAATGGACCTGTTCTGCCTGGACTAATCTTCCTGCAACAGAATAGAGACTAACTCCTCAAATGATAAGGCATTCGGATCGCCTTTCATCATCAACCGAAGAGTAGAAGCAAAACTCTAATATGAATCAGGAAGACCATTCAGAACGGTCTGCACAAGTGAGGTATCTGGTATAACCTCATCAGTAGAAATGAACTGTTCCTTCAAATATTTGATCTTCGTTAGGAAATTGTCCATAGAATCACCTTCATTCATGTGCTCACTCTCCAACTGTTTTCGGAGGTAAGCAACATGAGCCTCATTCCTAGCTTGGTACAATGTGGTAAGTGTATTCCAAGCATCCCTAGCTGTTCTGCAAGAGCGAATATGAGGAATAATGGCACGTTTGACAGACAAAGCTATCAATGCATGTGCCTGGGCATCTCTGCCATCCCAACGAATTTGCTCTACAGTAGCTGCAACAGAAACACCAGCATGAACACGAATCTGCACAATATCATCTTCGACACCATCTTCATCAGCTCCAGCACTTGTATTTGTAGTACATGTTGTTACAGGTGTAACAGGACGTCTTTCAACACCCTGCATAATGTTCCACAATCCTTTTGCAACCAATACATGTTGCATCATATAAGCCCATAATGGGTAGTTGGTACCATCCAACTTATCCTCAACAGCCAACATACGGAATACATCACTGCTTTCAGCCATGGCCGGTGACTAAAATACCTTGATGCAGAAAATTGACTGTATCTCAAAAAGTTGAATGAAACTGCCCAGGCGAGTTCTGCTAAACCTGTAGCAGACTTCGAGACGCTTATACTGGCGAATAGAAACTGGTATATACCTTTGGCACAAAAAGACGAAATATCCTACACAAGCGCTGCGATAGTGCGTTCGAAGGCTGAAACGAGCTCAGATCGTGATTTCGGCACCACAAAGTGAAGGTGTTTTGATCTCGGAAACACCTTGAGTATGCTCACCAAAATTCTTATGATTCTGAGACTGCAAATGAAGGAGTGTCGATGGCGCCCTAGATGAAGCGACGACCTGCTCTGATACCAATTGTTGGAGATAGATGTCTGCAGAAGCACTCAAACAGCACAAGGAAGAAGAAGAAGCTAGGAGCACAACACACAAGACTGAATGTATTACTAAAGAATGTACAAAGACAAGTAGCCCATTAGGGCAATAGGCGTATATACAAGCCGGGGGGAAAAAACCTCCTAAAGAGGGAAAAAAGTGCCCCAGTGGTCCTAGTGTGTTCACACACATCACTACCTAAATATATCAACATGCATTAGCCAAGATTTGTTTGGTTGTGAAATTTGTTGATGAGAGATGTAGAGTTCATGATCTGTCAAATGGTGACATCATTATTGCTTTTGGCATTTTATGTTGTGGACTATATAAGCTCATAGAATATAAGAGATCTGAGAATGATTTGGCATGTGTAGTACATGATTCTCAGGCTATGTGAGATGCAAAGCTTTGGCATGCATGCTTTGGTCATATGAATTTTGCCAATTTGCTATGCTTGCAGAAATATGATATGGTGTCTTCTTTGCCCAAGCTTGAGGCACCTAGAAAACATGTCTATGAAGGCTGTATTTTGGGAAAAATGCAGCATTCCTCCTTTCCAAAAGATGGTTCAATTTGGGCTACATAGAAATTGTAGCTTGTACATAGTGATGTCTGTGGTCCTATGCAGACACCTTCTTTTGGAAACTATCTTTACTTTGTGACTTTCATTGATGATTTTTCCAAGAATGCATGGGTATATCCACTCAAATCAAAGTCCAAAGTGTTTATGTGCTTCAAATAGTTTTTGGTTTTAGATGTAAAATGGGGACCCTCTGTTCTGATGGAGGGGGGAATATATGTCTTCTGACTTTAATGCATTTCTAGCTGAACATGGGATAAAACATCAATGTACAGTGCCATATACAATTTGAAGGAATGGAGTTGCTGAACAAAAGAGTATAACCTCATGGAGGTGGCAAGATGTATGGTCAAGAGCTAGGCCTTACCACATAGTTTCTAGCAAAAAGGCTTTTATGTGTGCATCATATGTACTAAACAGGTGTCCCACTAAAGTGCTGTAGTCTATCACTCCATATAAGGCTTGGCATGATCGCAAGCCATCTGTTGCTCATCTGCGTGTTTTTGGTTGTTTGACATATGCATTAGTGCCTGAACAACATTGTAGAAAATTGGAGGATAAAGCAGTAAAATGTATTCAACCATTGCTTTCATGTACTAAGGAGATCTCTGTTAGCTCCAAAGACATGTATCATACTTTGCTGCCTCTTTTTACAGGTGGAAAATCTAGTGCTGGTCCTAATGAGGCAACTTCTTAGTCTTTGCAGGTTTCATGTGATGATGCAGATCATCCCATTTCTGATGCAGATTTACATGACACACTTGTTGATGAGAGAGCTGATATTGAGGAGGCAAAAACTATGCCAAAATGGTTGGTATGGACTTTGCATGACAGCAAATTAGATGCATCTCTTTCATATCGTACTCGATCAGGCTCTCGTAGTGTGCCTTTTGCATCAGATTGCTATGCTATGGCTGCATCTAGTCTCTGTGATGAGACTTAGCCTGTTTTGTTTGATAAAGCACAAAATTCTGAACATTGGATGGCTGCAATGCAATTTGAATATGATGCTATAATGAAAAATGGTACCTGGACTTTATGTGACTTGCCTCCTAGCAAGAAGGCCATTGGCACTGAGTGGGTATACAAGCTGAAGCGTAATCCTGATGGAACAGTTGACAGGTATAAGGCTAGGCTTGTTGCAAAGGGTTATGCACAGTAAAGAGGCATTGATTTTGATGAGACCTTTGCAACTACATGTCGTATGACAAATGTTCGGAACATTTGTGCACTTGCAGCCCATCATGGTTGGAATGTACATTAGTTGGACATTAAAACAACATTTTTGAATGGTGACTTCCATGAAGAAGTGTATGTTTTTCAACCCCATGGCTTTGTGCAAAAAAGGCATGAAAACCATGTGTGCAGGTTAAAGAAGGCATCATTCCAATTGAAAGCAGCATGCTAATGATGTACTTCTGATCACTGTGGTGTATGTTGATGACATGCTGCTCACTAGTCCTCATGAGAAGCATATTGCTGATTTCAAGGCTGATTTACATGCCTCATTTGAGATGTCTCGGCATTTGCATCATTATTTGGGCATTCAATTTATGCATGTTGATGGTGGAATGGATTTTGGTCAAACGAAATATATTGACACATTATTGCAATGTTTTGGCCTTGAAGACTGTAAACCTATTACCACTCTTTTGGAGATAGATTTATGATCAAGTCTTTATGATGTTGGAGATTCATTTGATGTTGTTCTTTATCAACAGGATGTTGGATGCCTGATTTACTTATGCATTACTTGGCTAGATATTCAGTTTGTTGTCTCATAGATGAGCAAGTTTATGCATTGCCGAGGTGTCAAGCATTGGCAGGTGGTTAAGCGTACTTTCGCTACTCGAGTGGTACCCAGCTACTTGGGTTGTTTTATCCCAAGGGAGGATCACTACCGCCAGATTTGCATGCTTTTTTTGACTCTGACTTGACTAGTTGCTATGACACTCGTGTCTCCACTAGTGGTTTTGGCTTCATGCTTGATTGCTCATGCATATCTTGGCTGAGCAAGAAGTAGCCTACTGTGACCACTTCTAGTTGTGAGGCTGAGTATAGGGCAGCTTTCACAACAACTGTTGAGTGTGTGTGTGTGGCTCAGATGCCTTATGACTGATTTGGGTGTTGGTCAGTCTTCTGCCATCACCATCTTCACCAATAGTTAGAGTGCATTGGAAGTTGCAAGGAACCCTGTGTTCCATGCTCACACGAAGCACATTGAGGTGCATTATCATTATGTTAGGGAGAGGTTCTCTGTTGGGGAGATTAGCTTGGCATATGTGCCCACACAGGAGAACATTGCAGACCTTTTCATGAAGGATCTATCTAGGGAGAAGTTTGAAGCTCTTTGCAAAGCTATGGATTTACTTCCTTTTGTGGAGTGATTTCTACATAGCTTGGCACTTCCTTATACATGAGTGCCAGCTCCTTGTTCATCGCATCACTCCCAGGGGGGCTTGTTGATATATTTAGGTAGTGATGTGTGTGAACACTCTAGGAGTGTTGGGGCACTTTTTTCCCTCTTTAGGAGGTTCTGCCCCCCTTGTATATACGCCTATTGCCCTAATAGGCTACTTATCTTTGTAGATTCTAGTGGTAATACATTCAGTATTGTGTGTTGTCCTCCAAGCATCTTCTTCCTTGTGTTGTTCATGTGCTTCTGCAGACATCTAACTCCAACACATCATAATGCTTCATTCGCCAATCAAGGAAACCCGTCCTTCACCTTTGCCTTCCCGACAGCTTGCGGATACCATTGCCACACCTTCTCTTAATCGTGCTTGGACTTAAACAGTCCCCTAGACAATGGTACCAAAAGTTTGATGCTTTTATGAAGTCTCAAGGCTATTCTTGAAGCAATGAGGACCATTGACTCTACACAAAGAGATGCTCATATGGAAAGTTGATATGCTTCATACTTTATGTTGATGATATGTTGATTGTTGGGAAGTCCTCTTATGACTTGTCAATTCTCAAAAAGAAGATGAGTGAGACATTTGATATGAAGGATTTGGGGGATGCCAAACATATTCTTGGCATGCACATTACTCATGATAGGAGTAAAAGATGCATATACTTGTCTCAAAGTGAGTACATATCCAAAGTACTTCATAGGTTCAATATGCAGGGTGGAAATGCATTAAGTACACCTTTAACCACATATGTGAAATTGGGCAAGGATGATTGCCCCAAATCAGATGAGGAAAAGGAATTCATGACCAAAATTTTCTATCAGTCTGTTGTTGGTAGTCTCATGTATGCTATGGTAGCTAGGAGACAAGACATTGCATTTGCAGTGGGAGTTGTGAGTAGATATATTTCTAACCCTGGCAAGCAACATTGGGAAGTGTTCAAGATGATTTTGATATATTTTAGTGGTAGTAAGGACAAGTGTCTATGCTTAGGTAGAGGAAAAATATCCATTATTGGTTACATAGATTCTGAGTATGCTGGTTGTGTAGACAATTGTAAGTCTACATTAGGGTACATTTTTCATTTTGCTGGAGGTGCTATCTCTTGGAGATCTCATCTTCAAGAATGTACAACTGTTTCTACACAGAAGTAGAGTATGTTGCAGCAAGTGAGGCATGTAAGGAAGCATTGTGGCTTTCTCATCTTGTTTGTGATATGGGTCTACCTCAACATGTACCTTGTTTGATCAGTGATAGTCAGAGTGCCATTGCTTTGGCTAAGAATCTGGTCTATCATGCGAAGACCAAGCACATTGAGGTGATATATCACTTCATTAGAGATTTCTTAGCCACTGAGAGCATTATTCTTGAGAAGGTTCATACTCGAGATAATGCTGTAGATGCTTTGACTAAAGCTCTACCACATGATCACTTTTGACACTGTTTTCACTTGATGGGGGTTACTTGATTCATGATCTTCCATAGTCACTTGTATACTATGTAACATGCCCATCAGGTGGGAGGTATAGCTTGTATACTTACACTCAGGTATTCTTTATCATTCTTCATTTTTCTCCCATAGTTACTTTTGCCATATTAGCCTTTAGTGGGAGATTGTTACCGTTAGACTCCATGTGAAAGGCCAAATGGCCATCAAACACTTTTTGTATATGTTATTTAATAAAACATATAGTGGCCTGGTCAGCCATAGACTTTAAGTTTGACTGCATTTGTAACATCTAAGAAGTCTGTGTTCCTGCTCCCTGTGTAATGTGTTTTCTTGCTTATTTTGCAGCCTCTGTGCGGAGTACCGTGTGGGGTGCTTGGAGCTCGGTTTTCTACTCCAAGGATATCATTGCGGAGCTATCAAGAAGGAGAGCATATTGTGGTGCATCACCATCTAAACACTTCACATAGAACCATTTTGTGGTTTAGAATAAGAATACCTTTATTTGATAGAGGCTAGGAATCAAGAACTAGAAAGACATAAGATAGAAAGGAACTTGACTACCTTAGAAGACGACAAGAGTAAGAAATAGAAAGGGAACAACAAAGTAACCACACCAGAAGAAGAAGAATCCTTGTCCAAAGTGCTCTTGTAGTTGAAATCACATTTCATTAATCGTAGCCCCCTGCACCATGGTCTCCTTTTCCAATTCTGGAATGCATAATTGGTGGCAGGAGTTGGCATCTTGGAGGTTAGTGACTTGCTTCTAGTAATTCACAGTCTCCTGCTTTGAATCTTCAAAAAATCCTTTAAAATAGTGGGCCTGCTGAGATTCTTGATATAGGACATCATTGAGTTGTTGGTTGGTGAAGCTTTGATGCTCGAGGTTAGCCTGAAGTTGTTGGTTGCGGAGTTGAAGCCAGTCACAATGTTGACAGGAGTGCTCAGTGATTTGCTGCTAGTGATCCATGTCATCGGCAATTAATCCCTGTATGTGCAACATGTAGCTGCCACAATGCTCATTGACTCCAAACTACCAGTATTGTTCATGTGCAGTTGGACGAGGTGGAAGCTCTGGTAATTCGATGTCATCTTTGAGGGCCAAAGGTGTCGAGTTCTAAGGAGAAGCAAGCGGGGAAGGTGAGGACCAACCGATGCTAAGGGGTGTACCGAGCGCTGAATAGGATGGTGATGAGGGAGGGGAGGGATTTTTTGAGAAAATCGTGTTTTTTCACAATTGTGAGCAATCACGATTGTGACTGAAAATTGTGATTTTGAGCTTTCAAAATTTCATGATTTTGAGCTCAAAATCGTCAATACTCACAAAATCATGACTGTGAGTAAAAATGTGATTTTGTGTGAAAATTTGATTTTCACACAAAATCCTAAAGTTCCATAAAATCATGAAAATCATTAGAAAACACGCTTTTTTGAGTTCAAAATTTCATTGACTCAGAATCCTAGAAAAGACGTCTTTCAAAAAATATCACGATTTTGAGTTCAAAATTTTACGATTTTGACTCAAAATCATCTAATTCCATCAAAAACCCGATTCTTCATGAAAATCGTGATTTTCAACATCTTAATTTCACAACCTCGTGTTTTTGAAACTTAAAAAAAAATAATGCTTGATTGTGTATGACAATCGTGATTTTCATAGAAAACCATGATTTTTGAAAATCGTATTTCTTTTTTCTAGAAACACGATTGTCATACACAATCGTGAAACTTGCAAAAGATCAAAATACAAAATCATGGTTTCTCTGTAGGCCAAAAATACGATTTTGTCTGAGAATCACGATTTCTAAATTGAAAATCGTGGTCTCTCACAATCGTGTTTTTTGTCTTGAAAAAAACACGATTTGGAGCAAGCAAGGTTTAATCAATTAACTTTCTTCCAAAATTTCCTTAAAAAAACAAAGAGAGAAAAAACATCACAAAAAATATCAGAATCGTGTTTTTCTAAAAAAATGCAAATTTTTCAAGAATTTTTCCAAAAACAAAGGGGTTAAGTTTTCCATAGTTAAAGGACTTACAATTTCCAAGTCCTTCACTCAAACTTGGTAAGGAATACACAGAAAACACCCAAAATTGCATTTTTTAAAAAATTGCGATTTTGAGTGCAAAATCAAGGGAAAATCAAGGAAATTATAAGTAGGACAAATCATATAAAAGAGAAAGAGATCTCTGAGCAAAAACTAGGAAGAGTTAACTTCTCAAGATCAAATCCCCAATTCATTGACATATAAAGGGTTCTTTAAACAGATAAATTAAGGTTTCCAAATAGAAGAAGTGAATGATACTGAGATCTAGAACTACCATCATACATTCCAAAAATCATTAAGAGGTTGAGAAACAACAATACCTAGCTAATCATCAGAAGGAGTTCACAAATTAGTCACCAAGTATGGAAAATTTGACTTTAGAGGAGGAACACATAGACACAGGAGATTATAGGAATATCCTTAAATACATGTACACAAATAGGTTTGGTACCTATGTGTATCAAGATGGAATGCATAAGAATCTCATTAGATTGAGAAACTTAGAAATTCCTCTAAATTTAATGCCAGTAGCACAATTCAGAGATGGCATATATGAGGATAGACAAGGATGTGTATATGTGTTCACCCATGATCCAGAAAATTCCAATGATCATGGTCAATGTGCAGACAAAAGACCTTGGGATCAAGATTTGGGACAATCTGACATGCCTAGACCAAGTAGAATTCACACTCCAGTTGAGACACAAAAAGAAAGGAGACCATCTAATTCCCCAAATCCCTTTGAAAGAGAAGGTGAAGACATGCGTGATTACAATTTGAGAAGGAGAACAAATTGGCAGACTCAAGGGAGGATGTTGAGGCCATATCAAGTAGCGAAGTGTATGAAGAATTGGTATGAAGGGTATTCAGATCCTCATGCACATGCTGCTGAGTTTAGACAACTAATTAGGGTTGAAGAAATGGAGGATTATAAAGTAAAATTTGAAGCATTTGGACTAACTCTGACTGGACGTGCTTTGTCTTGGTTCATTCCTTTAAGGAAGGAAATGTATCAAAACATAGAATCCCTCTTCGAAGCCTTCATAGGAGAATTTTCAAAAACTGGGATAAAACATAGTATAGCCACTTTGATTCATAGTTTTAAAAAACAAAAAGAGGAAAATGTGAGAGAAGCTGCAAGGAGATTTAAGCAGTATATAGATAGATGTCCAAAGGATGAGGTTCCCTTAATGGCAAGGCAAGTGTCCCTATTCATAGAAGGATTCTTGTGTCAAAGAGGCTATAGACTTGGAAGATAATAGAGGGCAAGATCTAATGGCATTTGACCAATCAAGAATACATGAAGATAGGATACCACCTACAGAGGAATTAGCCAAAGCTATAGCAAAGGCTTTAGAAGCTACTACTAAGGAAAACCTAGTAAATAGCAAACTAACAGCAATAAAGAAATGATATAACTGTGGGGAAAACCATCTGACACATCAATGTCATTATCAAAGACCTCAGCACCTACAAGACAAGAAAACACTGAAATATTGTACCCTAGAAAGGAAATGGACCAACCATACAAGGGACGAGTGTTTTTACAACAAACAAACTGTCAGGGAAAAAGACTACTCAAGCCAATACAACCAACAAAGAGAATTAGGGTTTGTGGAACAACCAAGGCCAATGTTAGGGCAACAACCTCCCATACCCACAAATGTAGTTCCTTTCAAATATATTCCAATAGAGGAAAATGAAAACCTAACAACCAGACAAAACTACATGAATGAGTTTCATTCTTTAGAGGAATATCAAGATCTAGTTGGATGGGAAAACAATGATCATAGAAAGCCAAATTTACGAGCCCTAGATTTGGGAAATGGAAGGTTTGAGTTGGATGCAGCAACATTCATATATATCACAAACAATAATATATCAAATCAAAGACCTCAGTTCAAAACCAATCAAAAGATTACTTGCTATAGGTGTGGCGGAGAACATTTTGTAAGAGATTGCACTCAACCACCAACTCTAAGAGTGGAAGGAGCTTTTTGTAAAGATTGTGGTAGAGAACATTTCATCAAGGATTGTCATAAAAATCCCCAAAAACAAAATACAACAACTCATATACCTTTGAAATCTATGGAGATAATGGAGCAAGAAGAGTCTGGTGAGAATGAGATGATATCTATACAGACAATAACTAGATCTAAGGCTAAGGAGCAAGGAATACTATTGAAACCACACTCATCAAGATAAAGAAAAATACATCTTGGAGAGAAAAAAGAGCTAGACAAAGAGCTAAATGGGAAAAGAAAGTGAAACAAGTGGAAAACCTAGAAAAATCTCAATCAAAGTGTTTAGACACATTGTTGAGAGCATATCAAGGAAGAATTGAGCAATGACCTAGTGCTTTAGACTATGAAAGAGTTTATTCAATGCCGGATTTGGAGTAGGAAAGATTGCAACTATGTAAACAAATAATCACTAAAACTCAACAACACCTTGAACAAGAAGGAGACAACTAGAATGGGAGAAGTACAAAAAGCTCACAACAACAAAATTATAATCAAGAAATTAATGATCCATTACAAGAAGAAGGAGCTAATACAACATAACCCATCACTGTACAATTTAAACTAACAAAACAATGTAAAATTCAATACCAAACAACACTGAGTGAATTGGTGGAACAAAACCCTCATCTACAACATCTTATTTTTGAACCTGTAAAAAGTTTACATTGGAACCAGGGAACATAACAAGGAGATGAGGAAAGTATGCATGTACCCATTGATAAGATACAATAGATACTTTGAAGGGAAGGAAGGGAACACCATACTCAAAGTACAATTTGGTGACAAACAGACCAATGCAATTTTGGACAGTGGATTAAGAGAATTATGACAAAGAAAACTTGGGAAATCTGGAGAGCAAACACACTTCAACCAACCAAAATGAAATTACAATTGGCAGATGGTCACATCGAGGCACCTTTAGGGATCTAGGAGAAGGTAATAATAGAGATATGCAGAATAGAAATATAACATACGTTTGCTGTAGTAGAATTTCCACAATTGACATCCTATGAGATTATCCTAGGAAGACCTTTCATAAGACAAATGAAAATAATACAAGATTGGGGAAAGGATTGCCTATGTCTCTAGAATCAAGGGAAAATCACCAAAGTAAACCAAAAAAATGGACAATTTTGTGATATATCCCCTCAAGAGTGGTTCAAGATACATCAAAGTCGGGACACAAGTGAGGAGTCAAAAGGAGAAAGTGAAAGTGATGTTGAACCCCCATTATGGAAGTGTAATGCAATAAACAAAAAAATCTATAAAAGAATTCTCATAAAAAGGAAGGATTGTAGAGAGGAGAGAGGAATTGAAGATAAAACATATGTACCCCAGAAGTTTGATGATGAAGAATTCGAACCATATGGATGGAGTCAAATTTTGTCTACACTAGATATAGCCAATGATGAACATGTGGGGATAAACTTCCAGAATGAGGAAGGATATATCTTTCATATAAAAGTCAATATGATTAATGTAACACAACAAAATAATTTCCAATAATAACAAACACTTCTAATCCACAACAAAAATACTTATTTAAAAGAAGTTCAAGCAGATGATGTAATCGAAGATAGAATCTCAAGAAAATATAAAAAATATGTACATAAGGAGAGGAGTGAAAATCAAGATTCTAAAAAAAGCAAAACAAGGAAAAACAAGAGGAATCCAGAAGAGAGGAGAAAAAATTTGATGTACCCTTAAACTTCAAGCAATATGAGGTGGAGGAGAGACTAATTTTCAAAATGAAACCAAGAAGGGAAAAGAGGAAAGGTGAGTCCTATGACAATGAGGAACAAACCAAAAAGGCATTAATCACTAGGAAGAAGGAGAAGATAGACACATTGTCATAGCAGATGATATGGAAGAACATGAGGAGGAAGCTTTGATAAAATTAGCTAAAGGATATAGGGATGTGTTTTCTTACACTTATAAATATTTGAAGGGCATAGATCCCAAGATTTGTGAACATAAGATACCCATTGCTCCAAATGCAAAGCCTAGTAAGCAAAGACATTACACCTTCAATGATAAATACTCTGCAAAAATAAAAGAAGAAATTGACAAGTTATTGGCTACCAATTTCATTTATGAAATTGAGTATACTGAGTGGATTTCTCCAATAGTTATAGTTCCAAAGAAAAATGGAAAACTTAGGGTTTGTATTAACTTGAAGAAAGTCATTGCTGTAAGTATAAGGGGTAGCTATCCATTGCCAATAACATATCACTTACTAGAAAGAGTAGTTGGCAAAGAGTTCTATATTTTCTTAGATGGATTTTCAGAATATAACCAAGTCCCTATTGCAATAGAAGATCAACATAAGATAGCTTTTGAAATAGAATGGGGTATTTATGCATTTAGGGTTATGCCATTTGGTTTAACCAATGCACCAGCTACATTCCAAAGATTAATGTGTCATGTGTTCAAAGATTTTTTGAGAAGCATGATGGAAATCTATGTAGATGACCTTTTGTACTTTCTCAAACAAAAGAGGAAATCATCTACAAGACTTGGAGAATATATTCAAAAAAAGGGACACATAGTTTCCAAGAATAGGATCTCTACTGATGAAGGAAAAAACAAATCAATAGTGGATTTTCCCAAGCCAACCAACGTGAAAGAACTTCAAACCTTTTGGGTCATTGTGATTATTGCCAAAAATTTGTACATAAGTTTGTAGATATTGCTAAACCCTTATATGCTCTAATAACCAAATTTGAATGGACCCAAAAATGTGATGAAACCTTTGAAACTTTAAAAACTTGTTTGGTGATAGCACCTATTTTGAAAACACCACAATGGGATTGTTGGAGTTAGATGTCTGCGGAAGCACGCGAACAACACAAGGAAGAAGAAGAAGCTTGGAGCACAACACACAATACTGAATGTATTACAAGAGAATGTACAAAGATAAGTAGCCCATTAGGGCAATAGGCGTATATACAAACCGGGGGAAAAAAACCTCTTAAAGAGGGAAAAAAGTGCCCCGGCAGTCCTAGTGTGTTCACACACATCACCACCTAAATATATCAACAAATCCCCCTTGGGAGTAATGCACTGAACAAGGAGCTGGCACTCATGAATAAGGAAGTGTCAAGCTATGTGGAATCAATCCACAAAAGGAAGTAAGCCCAAAGCTTTGCGGAAAGCTTCAAACTTCTCCCTAGGCAAAGCCTTCATGAAAAGGTCTGCAATGTTCTCCTACGTGGGCACATATGCCAAGCTGATCTCCCCAACAAAGAACCTATCCTTGACATAATGATAATGCACCTGAATGTGCTTAGTGCGAGCATGGAACACAAGGTTCCTCGCAACTGCCAATGCGCTCTAATTGTCAGTGAAGATGGTGGTGGCAACTATGAAAGCTGCCCTATACTCAGCCACACAACTAGAAGTGGCCATAGTAGGCTGCTTCTTGCTCAACCAAGATATACATGATCTACCAAGCATGAAGCAAAAGCCACTAATGGACACACGAGTGGCATAGCAACCAACGCAGTCTAAGTCAGAAAAAGCATGCAAATCTGGCGGTAATGATCCCCCCTTCGGATAAAACAACCCAAGTGGCCGAGTACCACTCAAGTAGCGAAAGATGCACTTAACCGCCTGCCAATGCTTGACACCTGGGCAATGCATAAACCTGCTCATTTGTGAGACAGAAAACTGAATATCTGGTTGAGCAATGCATAAGTAAATCAAGCGTCCAAGAACATGTTGATAGAGAACAGCATCAAATGCATCTCCAGCATCCTGAAGACTCAATCGTAAACCTATCTCCATAGGAGTGGCAATAGGCTTACAGTCTTCAAGGCCAAAACGCTGCAATAATGTGTCAATATATTTCGTTTGATACAAAGCCATTCCACCATCAACATGCATAAATTAAAAATAGTGATGCAAATGCCCCAAATCAGACATCTCAAATGAGGCATGTAAATGAGCCTTAAAATCAGCAATATGCCTCTCATGAGGTCCAGTGAGCAGCATGCCATCAACATAAACCAAAATGATCATAATTACATCATTAGCACGCTTAACATATAAGATGCTTTCAGTTGGACTATTCTCAAAACCATGTGCAATCAGATAGGCATGTATTTTTTCATACCAAGCACATGGTGCTTGCTTTAAACCATATAATGCCTTCTTTAACCTGCACACTTGGTTTTCATGCCTTTTTTGCACAAAGCTGCAAGGCTAAAAAACATACACTTCTTCATGCAAGTCGCCATTCAAAAATGTTGTTTTGATATCCAACTGGTGTACATTCCAACCATGATGAGCTGCAAGTGCACAGATTCTACGAACAGTAGTCATTCGACAAGTAGGTGCAAAGGTCTCATCAAAATCAATGCCTCTTTCCTACGCATAACCCTTTGCAGCAAGCCTAGCCTTATACCTGTCAACTATACCATTAGGCTTACGCTTCAGCTTGTATACCTACTTAGTCCCAATGGCCTTCTTGCGAGGAGGCAAGTCACATAAAGACCAAGTACCATTCTTCATTATAGCATCATATTTAGATTGCATAGTAGCCATCCAAATTTTTGAATTTTGTGCTTCATCAAACAAAACACGCTCATTCTCATCATAGAGACTAGATGCAGTCATAGCATAGCAATCTGATGTAAAAGAGGAACTATGAGAGCTTGAATGAGTATGATATGACAAAGGTGTATCTAATTTGCTATCACGCAAAGTTTGCACTAGCCATTTTGGCATAGTTTTTGCCTGCTCAATATCAGCTCTCTCATCAACAAGTGCATCATGTAAATTTGCATCATAAATGGAATGATCTGCATCATCACATGAAACCTGCAAAGGCTGAGAAGTTACCTCATTAGGACCAACACTAGACTGTCCACCTATAAAAAGAGGCAGCAAAGTATCATACATGTCTTTGGAGCTAACAGATGTCTCCTTAGTACATGAAAGCAATGACTGAATAGGATCTTCCACAAAAACAACATCACGGCTAACGAGAATGCATTTAGTCTGTGGATGATACAGGCGATAGCTTTTACTTTCAGAATTGTACCCAACAAAAATACATTTTATTGCTTTATCATCCAATTTTTTGCGATGTTGTTTAGGCACTAATGCATATGCCAAACAACAAAAAATATGCAGATGAGCAACAGATGGCTTGCGATCATGCCAAGCCTCATATGGAGTGATAGACTACAATGCTTTAGTGGGACACCCGTTAAGTACATATGCTGCACACATGACAACCTCAAGCCATAAACTATGTGGTAAAGCCTAACTCTTGACCATACACCTCGCCAAAGTGCTAGGATGGTGTGTTTGGAGGTCGAAATGAGCTCAGATCACTATTTCAGCAGCACAAAGCGAAGCCGTTTTGATCTCGAAAACACACTGAGTATGCTCACCAAAATTCGTGAGATTCTGAGACTACAACCAAAGGAGTGTCAATGATGCCCTAGATGAAGCGGCAACCTGCTCTGATACCAATTGTTGGAGTTAGATGTCTGCGGAAGCACGCAAACAACACAAGGAAGAAGAAGAAGCTTGGGGCACAACACAAAATACTGAATGTATTACTAGAGAATGTACAAAGATAATTAGCCCATTAGGGCAATAGGCGTATATAAAAGTCAGGGGAAAAAGCCTCTTAAAGAGGGAAAAAAGTACTCGGCGGTCCTGATGTGTTCACACACATCACTACCTAAATATATCAATAGGGATCAAATCTTTCATGTTCATGTGAATGCTTCCATTTTTGATCTAGGATGTGTTTTGGCACAACCTATTGAAGGAAGTAAATTAGATTTTCCTATTGCTTATGCCAGTAGGCAATCGACTCAAATAGAAAGGAACTATACCACTACTAAAAGAGAAGGATTAGGAATGGTGTTTGTAGTAAAAAATATAGACATGATTTGCTAGCCAATAAATTCAAGTTCTTTGTGGATCACCAAGCATTATTATATTTGGTAAACAAACCTTGTCATACTGGAAGAATTGTGAGATGGTTCTTACTCTTAATAGAATTTGAATTTGAAGTAGTGGTTAGACAAGGAAAAGCACATTTGAGAGTAGATCATTTGTGTAGAATTCACACAAAAGAACAATCTCTTCCAATTAATGATGACTTGCTAGATGCTTATCTATTCAAAGTAGAAAGTGCTCTTGGTTGGTCAATGCCTTTGGTGCCACTTCTTACAGTTGGACCATGTAAGAATATGGGTAATAAAAAACATCTTTTATTACAAAGTGAAAACTTTGTATTATTGGCTGGACATTTATACCATGTAAATCATATTGGTGTGTTGGAATATTGTACCCCGGTGGAAGAGCAAAGAAATTATTTACAGAAAGCACATTATTGGAATCCATGTGTTCCATGCTTCCAAGATTGTAACTCTAAATAATTTATCTAGAATGGGAGTACACTGGCCAACCAAAGGACAGGATGTTGAGAGATATATTATACAATGCCAAAACTGTCAAAGAAAAAACATGACTGAATTAGCCACTTTGTATTGGTTCCAAGGAAATCCTAAGTGGAGTGAAAATATAGTTGAAAAACTTAAACAACCACAAGAGCAAAAGAATCATGAGCAGAGTGCAAACTCTAGAAATATGAAAGAGCTAAGCCAAGAATATCAATTAATAGGGGAACAATTGTATAAGAAGGGAATAGATGGATATTTAAGGATTTGTGTTCTTGAAGAGAAGTGTTTGGAAATTTTGGAGATGGCACACTCAAGATTAGCAAGAGATCATTTTTCAGGTGAGAGAACTGCTAAACTGATACTTTATTCAAGCTTCTGGTGGCCAAATATTTTTCGAGATGCAAAAGTCTTTGTCAAAAGATGTGATATATGTCAAAGAGCAAGGCAACCTGGAAAGAAGGATGATGTGCCTTTAATACCTTTAATTTCTGCAAGAGCCTTTAGCAAATGGGATTTAAACTTTATTGGACCAATACATCCACCAGCTAGAATTTCTCATGGAGAATATATCATTGTCACCACTGACTATCTCACCAAATGGGCTGAAGCTAATAGTGATAGGGGTTCTCATTTCCTTAATGAGGTTATTGAAAATCTGACTAATTGTTTTATGATTATTCATAGAAAATTAGCACCCTATCATCCTCAAACCAATGGTTTAGCAGAAAGCACAAACAAAATTTTGTGCAATGTACTTACAAAATTAGTAAATCCAAAAAGATCAGATTGGGATCTTCAACTTCATCATGTCCTATGGGCCTATAGGGTAGCATATAAGACTGCAATAGGAACCACTCCATTTAATTTGGTGTATTGTCAGAATGCAGTACTACCACTAGAATTTCTAATACCAACCCTGAAGGTAGAAAATCAATTAGAATGGATAGGACATGAATTATCCAATAGAGTGCTGGAATTGGAAAAATTAGGAGCTTGAAGCTTACAAGCATTTATGAGTATATATGTAGATAAGAAAAGGCAAAAAGCATATCATGATGCTCACATCAAAGATAAGGTCTTGCAAGAAGGAGATTTAGTGTTAGCATATACACTTAAAGAACACAATAGAAAACTGCAAAAAAGAGCACATGGTTCTTATATTATCCATCATATTAGTCATAATGGAGCAGTACAATTGGCAAATTGAGATGGAGAAATCATGCCGAATTTCATAAGTGGCTGTGGGATCCAGAGGTATAACCAACCTTTGGCTATTGAAGATTGGAGAAGACTATAGCAAGCTCAACATAGAAAACAGGAAGAGAACAAGATGAGGTGGGAAGCTCAACAAGAAGCCAAAGAAAGAATACAAAAATCCAAGGATATAAGAGAAGTATTGAAATGTGAGAAGCAGCCAGGAAAAACAAGAGAACATTTTCCAATTGTATATTTGACTTTTAAAGGAGAAAGAGTTAGGGTTTTATTAGATTCAGGATCTCAGGTGAATTTCATAAGTACTGAATTAGTGATGAAACTCTAGGAAAAAAGAAAACAAAGTAAAACCCTAATAAAACCATTAGATGGGCAAATAGTTCAAAGTCTTTCTACACAAAGCATATAAATTGAACAAGAACAAGTGGAAGTGGAATGTGATTGAATGGCCAGATGAAATGATGTCTGAACAATTGATTTTAGGACAAACGTGGATGAAAGAAAACAAGGTATCAATTGATTTTGAAAAAATGGTACTTCATTTGCATTTGACTAATAAAAGAATGATTTTTTTTTGCTAGTCATGATGTGCAAGAACTCAATGAAGAAACCTCTAGAATGGAAATGGAGAAGATTACTTTCTCTATAGATGAAGAGTTTTCATTAAAAAAAGATATAATCAACAATGAAGATAGCAGTAATCCAATGAGGAAACAAAGTCAGCAGAATATAGTAACGAAAAGCAATCTCCAATAGAAGAATTTATGTATCTTTCATCACAAGTAGAATCAGAAGGAGAGAAGGACTTCACAATTTAAAGAACAATTGGTATGGAGACCAAAACTTTTGTAGATCAGTCAAAGTCAAAAAAGGCAGTGGGTATGGAGCCCTAAAGAGGAATAGAATCATTTTACTCAGAATCAACATGCAGATTGGAAAATCAGGTATACCAACAACAAGTTGAAAACAAAGTCAAATATGAAAAATTGTTGGGTTAAAAAACTGAAGCAAGTGGCAGACATACAAAACGACGGAATAATTTCCAAGAAACTAGAAGAATTGGGAGCACACAAGAGTGGAACTAGAAAAACCTCAACAACAACTAACCACTTAAATGCAATGCTTAAAACCCCATCTTTGCACCATAAAGAAGAATGCATCTCCAAAGTAGGCATGGATAGGGCTGCATTACAAAGCCATACATACACTAGTCACAAAAGAGATCACCCAGGCACATATTTGAAACTCTTTTTCATGGAAAAAGAGTAGGAGGGGAAGAGAATACTCTCATATCTCATATATGGTCATATGACCAATACTAGAAAAAATATTGAAAAAAAAGAATGAAAAAAAAATCCAACGGTCATGGTTTAGCGGATGTGCCTTGTACTCCTACGTAGATGGCCAGAGTTCAAGTCTTGCCTAGGGTTGGATGCCTCAAAGTTCCCCAAGATGGGTGCCTCTACCTTACGAGGTTGAGTGTGTGTGTCTTTCTAATTCATTGTACTCTCAATATATATATATATATATATATATGTGTGTGTGTGTGTGTGTGTGTGTATATATATATATATATATATATATATATATATATATATATATAACTCAAATACATGAAGAAAAGAGGGGAAAAAGAGAGAAAAAAGTAAAAATATGAAACGCTCGTTGAATTCTTTGCTTAAAAGGTTCGAATAAAATTTTAAAAAAAGCACAAAAGCAAGATCTAGGGTTAGATAGTGTAAAATGTTGGTTGGATTTAATTGTTTTTCTTTCTTTTGTATACATAACAAATGAACAATTGTTTTTTCTTTTCTTTCTTTTTTCTTTATGATATTTTGCCTCTATTATTTTCCATTGTTTTCCAAAGGCACCTAGAAGAAAAAAAATATTGTTTCATTGTAATGATCACTTATTTGAGTCTTAATGAATCTTGAAATCCTGTTTTTCTTACATAAATCTATGATGTCAAGTTTATAGGAATTAGGAAGAGGCAATGAGGCCTATTTTAGGTGCAAAGCAAATAATAAGGATGGTGAGGAAGTGCAAATATCCATTAATCCAGAACATATCAGAAATGCTTTGAAATTCTATACTATGGGAACCAAGCTCAATGTGAGTTTTGTTAAGAAAAATGCAGCTTCATATGGAGGGTACTCTAAATTCATCAACTTTAAAGGGAAGGAAAATGCAAAAATGGCTATAAGGTCGTTCTTACAATACTTATGCGTTCCAAGAATGCCTAGGTATACCATACCTCACAAACCAGTCACCCTCATTATGTTAAACAATAAAGATAAAACTAGACCTTTTGGTGTTATGGATGTAACCCCATATATTCATGAGTAGCTTAAAGAAGCAGCAAAGCATTAGTCAGCAAGGAAGTTCATGAATGGAGCTCAATTTTTGACCAAAATCATATATCATGTACTAGGGATGGAGGAAAATTTACAATTGGATCCAGAGGATCAGATGTTTAGAATTATGATTGCTAGCATGGGAAGTCCTCTAAAATCCATGGGGGTTAAAGAAGCGGGCAGGAAGAGGAAGGTGGTGGTAGTAGAAGAAGCTCAACCAAGTAAGAAGAGGAAAATGGGCCCCAAAAAGCTTGAATTAAGGCAAGAAGAAGTGTCCAAGGAAGAAATTCAAGCAGAACAAAAGAAAGTGTAGGCTTATAAAGAGCCACATCCACCCCAAACAGGAAAAGAGAAATTGTATGCTTACTTAACATAAGGAGGGAATAAAAGGGTAGTATATGAGGCACAATATCAGAAAATGCTAGAAGATTACTATGATAAAGCTACTGATTGGAAGCAGAAGGAAATAGAACACTATGAGGATCTTCATGAACAGATGATGGTTGCAGAAACAAAAGAAGCTTTTGTGACAAACTAGCTTATTTCAAAGAGCTTCTTTAGAAGATGCTGAAGAAAAGAAAAGGAAACATAAAGGAAAAGAAAAGGTGGATGAAGTGGAGATAACAGACTCAAGGGAATATCAGGGATGGCTATTTGAAAGAATGACTGTCATCATTAAACCTATTGAAACATAATATTGTAAAAAATTTATTGAGGATGGAGGAACAAAAAGATTAAAGAAAAGGAAGTTGCTTCAGAACCAAAAGTCAGAAAAAACATTGAAGAAGTGTTGTTGGATTTAAGGAAAAAAGAGCAGGGACAAGAAGAGCAAAAGGAAGTAGAGGAGCATTATGAGAATCAAGGCTTTATAGAAATAACAAATCAGGAGGAGGACTATGAGGAGATGGACATAGACAAAGAAGAAGGTGACCAGGAGGAACAAGAAGAAGAGGAAACGATTATCATAGATCAAGAGACATAACAGAAAGAGTAGGAGAAAGTGGAACATGAAGAGCTAGAAGGTAATACTCAAAATGACAAAGACGATCAAGAAGAAGAATAGATAGAAGATGATAAATCAGAGGAAAATGAAGAAAGCAGGTACCAAAATGAAGAAAAGAAGATTGAGTTAAAGAAATTGGAAATAAATACATGATTAAGAAGAATTCCAAAGGATATAAGGAATGCATGTCAAACTATCATGGAATCCATAAAGAACTTCATACCATCAAGCCGTAATATGATCCTATCAGGTACGGTGGCTAAATCAGAATGCATAAAAGGAAATAAATTCATACAGGAACAGAAGAAGGAAAAATCTAGAATGGAGGAGAAAATTAAAGAAATACAAAAAAAGAATGAGAAACTCACAGGTAAAATTTTAGCATTGGAAACTCAAGATGTACATAGTAAGAACAGAATAAAATTTCTGGAGGAGAAATGTACAAAGAAGGCAGAAACTATTAGTCAGCTTGAAGGAGATCTAAGGAAAATGTAATCAAAGTATAAAATTTTTCAAAGTTCATACCAAATCTTGGCTAGAGCTAATGAGGAAATTAATAAGTTGCTGATGGAGGAAGGACAATGCAGGATTGAAAACCAGACAACTGCATCAGATGGTGAGGAGATTGAAGGGTTAAGAAAGGAAGTGTACAAATTGCAAGAGGAATTAAAGGATGCAAATGAACTTGAAAGGCAAGCTAATGCACATGCAATAAGTGCCATGAAGGGTTAGAATAAGGTGAGTCAGGATATAGTAAAAGAGAGGGAGGATTGGGAAAAACAAAAAGAAGGATTGCTCAAGGAAAAAAAGGAATGGAAGGATCAAGTGGAAAAACATGCACAAAAGGAAAAGGAGTTGGCACAATAACTACAACAAAAATAGGAAGAGGAAGTATTCAAAGAAACAACAAAGATGTCTCCTCCACTTGAGGAACATTTTATGGCTATTGAAGAGGAAAGACCAACAGAAGAATACTCAGAAGAATTTGTTCAGTAATTATTAACAAGCAGAGAAGCTAGGATGGAATATATAAAAAAGATGCATGATGAATATGAAAACCAAATAGTAAAATTTGCACTAGAGAATGGTGTGAGCCTAGATCAATTAAATTTTCCTAAGATAGTAGGACCTAAGAAAGGAACATGGCCAATCAAGAGTTATATGGTGGACATAGCTGAAGCATAATAGCCTCATACAAAGATGTAAATGACCCTGCTTGTATATTAGTAACCAAAATAATGAGAATGATTATCACTTGTATAGAAACATTTATAGACATATGTTAGAACCTTAAACTACATAGGATTTAATTCACCCACTAATGCTCTTCTTTTTTTATCTAAGTGAAACATCAGATAGGATATGTCTCATGGTCTATTACAACAGAATAGTATTCTTGGGCACTCATTAAATAAAAATTTTTGAAGATGCTTTTGACTATGGATTTTTTGAAAGAGAGTCAGAATTTTTTGGTGCACTCTCAATGATTACAAAATCAAGACTTACCCCATATAAAGTAGCTTACACTAAATATGTAAAGAAGGGTGTCATCAATAGACCGAAAGCAGCAGTACAGTGGAGAAAATCCTTGTTCTAGGTGGTCAAAAGTTTAAATGTGACTGAAAGAAAGAATCATGACCTCCATTTCTGATAGAATCACGATTGTCTCTTCATGATGATATAGGTAATGAAATTTAATTCTGAGTTGACATTTGGAATCTACATGAAAAATAGCATGCTTCAGGCACAAGAATCATAAAAATAAATTATTTCTATCTTGAAATATCTCAAACCCTAGTTTTGAACTTCTTCTTTAAAACCTCCTTAATGGGCTGTTTATGCATCTTAGACTCATTGAAAATGAAATCACTACTTTTGATCACTGTTCATGTTTCAGGATCCCATAAGCGATATCCAAATTATCCTTCTTGACCATATCCAATAAAAATGTATTTCTTTGACTTATGATCCAACTTTTGTCTAAGATTCTTGGGTATATGAACATATGCTTTGAAGATGATCATAATATGGTGGCTTCCCTGTCCATACTCTTGTGCCACTTTTGGATCTTTGGTAGTACTAGGTGAAAGGTTAATCACATGAGTTGCAATCAATATTGCTTTTGCTCAAAAGCCTTGTGAAAGGTTTGCTGAATGCAGCATAGAGACTAATCTATCTTGAATATTTCTATTCATCCTTTTAGCTACACCATTCTATACTAGGGTATAAGGAGCTCTAAACTCTCTACAAATTCCTCTAGATTGACAAAAAAGGGTGAATTCATGTGAGGTATACTCATCCCCAACATTTGAATGTAAAGCCTTACGTCCTTTTTCAGTCTCAACTCAAGCAAGCCATTTTCTGAAAGTAGGGAATACCTCATCCTTTGCTTTGATAGGATATACCCAGACTTTTCTAGTATCGTCATCTATGAAAGTGAAAAAATAAAGAGAACCACCTAATGACCTTGTGGGCATAGGACCACACCCATCTGTATGAACAAGATCTAAAGGCTGAATTGAAGAGTCAATGTGCATCTTGTGCACATTCCTAGTTTGCTTTCCATATTGAAAATGCTCACAAAATGAAAAACCAAAGAAAGATAACACAGGTAAGTAGCCAGAATGAGAAAGATTTTCCATTCGATTATGTGATATATGGCGCAAATGGCCATGCCAAATACAGGCCATAGGCTTTTCAATAGCAGATAACAAGTGTTCTTTCTATGACACAAATAAAGGATAAAGTGAGCCAACTTTGCTTCCTTTTGCAATAGCCATATTTCCTTTTGATATGCGAAAGGAATGAGCATAGAAGACTACCTTGTAGCCAAGGTCATCAAGTTGACCGACTGACATCAAACTGCATGATAACTGAGGTACATGGCATACATTATGCATAGTAAAATTTGAACCATCAATGAACTGCACAACCATATCTCCAATCCCAACAACATCACACTAGTAAGAGTCACCAAGTCTCACTGTACCGAGAGACTTTGTTGCATAATTAGAGAACCATTCTTGGTGTGGTATCACATGGAAAGAAGCACGAGAATCTATCAGCCATGTGTGGGAAAGAGAACTAGCCATAAGAGCCTCAACTGGACAGTGCTCTCAAGTGTCAACACATCAGCATCATAAAAAATAACATTAATTTCTTATATCTTCACAGTCGAAGTAGATGGTGTAGGTAGCTATTTCACATGCCCATCAACATTCTTTCCTTTACCTTTAGCATTCTTTAATGCATGACAATCTTTCTTCATGTGTCCTTTCTTCCGATGACCATTCTTTTCCTTATTCTTGCTCCTACCGCATTGCTGATTCCTTCCTTGGTAAGAATCATGAACATTATATGTGTTGGAGTTAGACATCTACAGAAGCATGTGAACATGACAAGGAAGAAGAAGAAGCTTGAAGCCGGGGGAAAAATCCCTCCTAAAGAGGGAAAAAAGTGCCCCGATGATTCTAGTGTGTTCACACACATCACTACCTAAATATATCAAAAACTCCTCCCTAGGAGTGATGCGGTGAACAAGGAGCTGGCACTCATGTATAAGGAAGTGCCAACGTGTGTGGAATCACTCTATAAAAGGAAGTAAGGAAAGCTTCAAACTTCTCCCTAGGCAGAGCCTTCATGAAAAGGTTTGCAATGTTCTCCTGCATGGGCACATAAGCCAAGCTAATCTCCCTAACAGAGAACCTCTCCCTGACATAATGATAATGCACCTCAATGTCCTTAGTGCGAGCATGGAACACAGGGTTCCTCGCAACTGCCAATGCACTCTGATTGTCAGTGAAGATGGTGGTGGAAGAAGATTGACCAGCACCCAAATCATCCATAAGCCATCTAAGCCACACACACTCAATAGTCGTTGTGAAAGCTGCCCTATACTCAGCCTCACAACTGGAAGTGGCCGCAGTAGGCTGCTTCTTGCTCAACCAAGATATGCATGAGATACCAAGCATGAAGCAAAAACCATTAGTGGACACACGAGTGTCATAGCAACCAACCCAGTCAGAGTCAAAAAGAGCATATAATGTGATCCCCATTAGAATAAAACAATCCAAGTAGTCGGGTACCACTCAAGTAGCAAAAGATGCACTTAACTGCTTGCCAATGCTTGACTCACGAGGTTCATGCAAGTCACCATTTAGAAATGTTATTTTAATTTCCAAATGATGTACATTCCAACCATGATGAGCTACAAGTGCATAGATGCTACAAACAGTAGTCATTCGACATGTAGGAGAAAATGTCTCATCAAAATCAATGCTTCTTTCCTAAGTCGATTTCTGCAATCTGTTTATTTCCAATTGACAAATGGACAATGTGAGGGGTTGATGGCTTTATCTTTGATCATTGAACCTCACCTCATAACCTCTTTCAACCATTTGACCTACCGAAACCAAGTTCTTTGTGATGGTTGGCACATGCAACACATCCTTCAACACCTTGGAGCTTTGATATCCATTCAATGCAACATCTCCCACATGTGTAATCTTGTGCTCAGTCTCGTCCCCTGTCTCTACATGTCCTTGAGTGATGGGTGAGTGTAAATTAAAGAAAACATCTTAGTATTGCAACTCATATGGTTGCTACAACAACTATCAATGTACCATGTAAAATCTGAATTGAATCTTTCACTTGACCCATACATCATAAAAAAGTTCTCATTTTCTGAATTTGCTAAAGTACTAGCATAATTACCTTGGTTCCTTTTGTATCCTTGATTGCCTCCTCCTTTGGACCAACAATCTTTTGCATAATGGCCCGGTTTTCCACAATTGTAGCATTCTCCATTGGATGCTTCTCTTCCATGTGATCTTCCTCCTCTTCCTCTAATCCTTCCTCTTCCCTTGATTCATAGCTTTGGTTGGAGCGTTCTTGGTTGCTTGAGCTTGAGTTTGACCTTCCTCTCTCTCTGTTTGTACTTGTAGTTTAATGAGTTTTTCAAACACTCGTCATTGCTCATTTTGCAGAGGAGACTCTGGCAAAATTTTTCTAGATTTCAGATTTTCAACTATACAAAGGTTGACTTTACTCCTTGACATGCCTATTCATGTGAGCACATACATTCTCACATAATCCTTTTGGTTGGACATTGTTATTCATTAATCTATTTTATTGGGGAAACTCTATTGATTTTTTCCTAGAATCTAACACTAGGTCATCCTTTTTGAGCCTTAGTGGTGTTTGGACTATTCTAGCTCCATTATCATTCTAGTAATTTCTCTATCATTATGGCATTAGAGATATCAAGCACGTCTAGTGGATTAGGATCTAGTGCCAGTGTTTCCAGGAGGAGCTACAACATGCATGGCAAAGACCATGTCGAGATCCCAAAATTTGATGCCACAAAATTTTCTCTATGGAAGAATCATATTAAAGATGTATTGATTCACAGGAGGCAACAGAAGTGTTAGTCACACTATCCTGCTGACAACTTACAACCAAAAATAGGGATTACAAAAATGGGTTCTTTGGTGGTAGTCATATAGGTGACTATAGACTATATTAATTTTCCACTACCACTCATAGATTACAAACAAACATATCAATAATATACTTCAACTTCACACCATTAACTTAACAATTCTGCAAATTGTGTCACCTCTTTCAATGTAACTTTTAGTAACCCTACTTAAAACTCTACTGTGCGTACATAATCACTTGCAAACTTATCTTCACCGTAATATTAACTTCACTTATCGCACAAGATTTGAAGAATAAAATATTTGCATTGAGATTTTGCAGGTCGATTGAGTCACACTGACTCGTTGCCTCACTTTCTCTCTCGCCAAAAATGCTCAATTTATTTATAGACACATTGAAAGTTTACAATGATTTGGTAAGGTGTTTCACAAAAATTGAAAGAATTACAAACACTAAGTATGGTCTCACGACATTGCCTAACACTAGCATGCACGGTGGACTCAAACCCTAATTAAAATAGTCCTCATCAATGACTCCTTGTAAGTACAATGTATGGGCTTCTTCAAAACTTCTCTTAATTTTATTTTGTAGAGTCTTTAATAATTTTGTAACTACGTCGGCGTCCAATAGTTAAACTTTAGAATTGGAACTACTCTCCTTTATGGCTTGAGTAAGTAGCTATTGACTTTGTGCCTCCAAAAGTGCTTCATGCAAGTAAAATTCATTAGGTAAAGCTGCTTGACACTGGAATCTATTTTGGTTAGCAATGGCTTCCACCTACTTCATTTTTGCTACTTGATTTTTGAGTAAATCCTCCATTCACTGTGTTTTGGAAAGCTTGCCACTCCATCGTGTTGAAAAAAGATTGTCACTCCCTCTGAGTCACTTTGAGCTCTTTAAGCAGAGTGAGGGTTTGTCGGATGGTGTCGCACAATTCATTGTCTCGATCAAATAGCTTAGCTTTTACATGCTCAAGCTTTCATCCATTTGTTTCGCAGTAGTGGTGAGGATATTACAAGTCTGCTCTAATAAACCAGGTTTCTCAGTCTATTCTTCTAGCACCAAACTCACTCTTGCTAAGGCTTCTTGCTTTTTGGCCAATTCTTTACGCGGAGACTCTATTTCACTATCTTTCTCTATTAGCTTCTATTGTAGCTGTAATTCTTGAGCCTGATATCTCATTGTCTCAACCTGCAAGTGTGAGATATCATCTTCGGCCATCTCCAATCTCTCTTGGAAGGACTTCTGAACTTTCATTTTCTTTGCCTCAACTCTCCTTTGAATGTTAGTGGTAGCTTGTATGAGGTACTACCCGACTTTGGCTAGATCTTCTATAGCAAAGTTAGAACCAATACCCAACTAGATGAAGGGACCAGTGGGAATTGTGGGAGCATCCTGCTTGCATATTGCAAGATCTTCAGAGGCAGGTGGATCGAAGGTGATGGTAGGAGGAGAATATGTAGGTGAATCTGCAAGAGTGATTTCAGTGCTTACTTCATGGACAAGGTCGGCCTCCGAGGATCCGATAGGGTAGGAAGGTATAGTGGGGATGGCTGGAAGAAGGACAGATGATTCCTTTGATGGCAGATTCTCCTTAGCAATTTTTGAAGTAGTCTGGTCAAGAATATAATTGAGAAGATCATGAGTGTCACAAGGAAGGAGATAAGGAAGAGATCTCACACACACACTCTCACAATCAAAGAGGAGCACACACATAGATTGGGGCAAGGAAGAATGATCTTCTTCTTCTTCTTCTTCTATTACATAAAAGGAATGTACAAGAATGACCTAAAACAACAACACAACAAGTGTAGCATATAAAAAGAAGTACATAAGAAAAATCTTAATGTCCACGAATGAGTGAGCTAGCAAGAACCAAATGTGCCATCACTCTCGGTAGATAGATCTAGTAAAGCTCAATGAAGTATCCCTGACATATATGGGCATGACCACTATACATGTCAGAGAAATGAAAACGTGATACGTGTCATCTTGGATCATCACATGTTGAGCTTGATATCTCAACACTCCTCCTCAAGCTCAACATCATGTCCTCTAATCCAAGCATCTTCTGAAACTTCTTCAGCTTTTCTTCTCCAAGTGCTTTAGGGAAAATATCAATGACCTGCTCATCCGTTCTCACATAAACAAGATCAATATCACCTGTTAATACCTTCTCTCTAGTGAAGTGATAATGTGTCTCAATATGCTTTGTTCTAGCATGAAAAACAAGGTTCCGTGCTAACTGTATGCTGCTAAAATTATCACAATAGATGGTGATAGGCTTTTGCACTTCCACCCTTAAAACTACAAGTGGCATCTCTAGCCATGATGCCTCACATGATACTATTGCAACACCTCTATAATCAGTGTCTATACTCGACAAAGCAACAGTGGGTTGCTTCTTACTACTCCATGTGATAGCTGCACTCCCAAGTGAGAATAGAAAGCTACTAGTAGATCTTCTATGTGGAATGCTACTAGTCCAATCTACACCGGTGTATCCATGAACCTGCAAATCTACCCCAACATCATAAAACAATGCATAATCCAAAGTAGCACTCACATAATATAGAGTGTGCCTCAGAGCATCTAAATGTGTCTTCTTGGGAATTTGCATAAATTGACTTTCAAGTCCAACAATGTAGCTTAGATTAGGCCTTGTAATTGTGAGATATATCAAACTTCCCACAATGTTCCTATACATAGTAGCATTTTCCATTGCTTCACTTGATGTAGTATCCAACTTCAAATTATGATCTAATGGCATAAAAATTGGTTGACAATCAGGCATACCATACTTTTGCAGCATATTCAAGGCATTTTTACCTTTGCAACATCCATATACCTATTTTTGTATGTATAAACTCAATGCCCAAGAAATAGCACAACACACCAAGATCTTTCATGTCAAAATATTGCATAAGGAGTTGCTTTACCTCTTTAATGCTTGCCTAATTGTTGCATCCTACAATCAAATCATCAACATAAATATGCACAACTGTGATGCCATCATCAACCTTCCTTGCATATAGTGAATGATCTTCATCACACATAGAAAACACAATCATGGTTAAGTAGTTAGCAATCCTTACACGCCAAGCACGAGGGGCTTGTTTAAGCCCATACAAAGACTTTTGCAACCTGCAAACATATTCTGGGTGCTTTGAATCTTTATATCCTTGTGGCTAGTCCATGTATTCTTTTTCCTATAACTCACCATGTAGGAAAGCATTCTTTACATCCATCTGATGCAAAGTCCATCCTTTTGCTGTAGCTAATGCAAAAAGTGTTTTGACAATAGACATTTTAGTTAGAGGGCTGAATGTTTCCTCATAATCAATGCCATATGTCTATGCATATCCTTTTGCTACCGATCGTGCTTTGTACCTGCTTATGCTACCATCAGCATTGTGATTTACCTTGTAAACCCACTTGTAGCCTATGGATTTATTTCCTTGTGGCAATGGAACGAGCTTCCATGTATCATTTCCATAAAGGGCAGCCATCTCCTCATCCATAGATTTTTCCAAATCTGCATTTCCAATTGCATCTTCAAAACAAGAAGGTTCAACATCTTGTATTACCTTGGTCATGTAGGCACAACGATGAGCCACATAACTGTGATACATCAATTGTTGCACAGAATTTGGCATCCTCCTAGATCTTCTTGGTCTTGGGTCACTTCTCCTTGTATCATCTGCATGTGCCTTTCTAACTCGTGGAGTCTTCAGAGAGGGCAATCCAAGTTTCTTATCAAGGCTCTTTTCTAAACTGCTTGAATCTCCATCGATGTCTTCAAAAGCTATAGATGTTTTACTACCAATAGAAAGATTTTCTTTAGCTTTCTTTGATGTAGTTGATGAATTTGATGGACTGAAATTTCCATGCAATCTTCCACTCCATGGATTTGAGTTGGAACTATTTCTTGGTGATGCATTTGGTCCACTCAAAACTTGAGATTCTACACGACTTTTCAACATTTTCTTTGTCATTTGGTTCAAGATCAAGTCTATCTTTGGCATCTGCATAGAAGCTTGACATTTCATCAAACACCACATCTCTGCTTACTTTCACCTGTCGTGTGAGTGGGTTGTAGCATCTATGCCCCTTTTGCTCAAGGGAGTATCCAATGAAGATATATTTTTCTGCTTTTGGATCAAGCTTCATCCTCAAGTGATCTAGAACATGTACATATGCAATACATCCAAATACTTTCATATGTGATAAGTTTGGCTTTTTACCTGTAAACTTCTCTTTAGGTGTAACTTGATGTACAATAGTAGTCGGAGTTCTGTTCATGATGTATACAATAGTATGCACAGCTTCTGTCGAATAACAATGAGGCATATTCTTCTCAACCATCAAAGCTCTTGCTATTTTTGCAATATATCTATTTTTGCATTCAATAATGCCATTCTATTGTGATGTGTACCTGCATGGAAAGCTGACATCTAATTCCATTGCTTTTAAGAAAGTTGCTGAAATCATTTGACATATATTCACCTCCTCCATTAAAATTTAATATCTCAATATACTTTCCTATCTACTTTTCCACCATATCCTTAAAATTTTGGAAGTGACTGAACACCTCACTCTTCTCTTTCATGAAATATACCCATATGTTTTGTGTATGGTCGTCAATGAAAGTAACATAAAATCTACAACCTCCCATAGATTTGGTCTTTACAGGACCCCAAACATCTCTATGTACTATTTCTAGCACATTCTCACTAACATCCTTGTCAACTGAAAATGATGCTCTTGATTCTTTACCAAATTGACATGCTGCACATACCTTTTGCATCTCTGAAACCTTGAAATTTGGTAGTCCATTGACAATCTCCTTTGATTACATCAATTTCAGCCTCTACAAATTTGCATGTCCAATTTGTTTATGCTAGATATCTATATCAGCAATAACTCTTGCATATTTTGCAAACATGGATGCATTCATTTCAAGCATTTTCACATTTAAGGTGAACATCCTACCCACTTTGTTTCCTTTGGCAATCAATTGTCCACCTTGTTTGTACTCTTCTACATATAACCCATCAACATTGAACCTAACTTGTAGTCCATGGTCAACCATTTGTCCAACAGAAACCAGATTCTTTGTTATATATTGAAATATGTAGCACATTAGCAAGATGTTTTACCTTCCCATCCTCCATAGACAGTGCTATGTTTCTTGTATGATTGATAGGGTGTGATGTGTCATCACTTGTTTCAACATATCCATGAACTGGCAATTTTTGCAAACTACTAAACCATTCCGCATGACTAGTCATGTGTTTTGAAGCACCTGAATCAACATACCAGACATTACCATTCGATTTTGAAACATCAACATACATTGTATTCATCATATGATGTTGAACCATGAACAACTTCTCAGAATCACCTACACTTGTGAACGCATGATTGTTTTGCTGCCTTTTGTTATTCTGATTCTTCAACCTGCAATCACATTGAATGTGTCCAAGTTTACCACAATTCTAGCATCCTTTATTTTCATTACCTAAATCATTTATTTGGAAGTTTCTACGGTCTCTTTGGCTCCCCCTGCCTTGAAACTATCCTCTACCTCCTGCATGATTCTAATGTTGACCTTGGTCTTGGTTACTATTTCCTCTTCCACTTTCAAAGCAACTACCTCTACCTCTTCCTCTGCCAAAGTAGATTACCTGCTTAGAACTAGGTTTTCCTTGGGAGTTCGAGTCCTCACCAAGATTATTTTCTTCAATATTCAACATGGACACCAAATCAGCAACATTTGAAATATTTTCTCTGGTCTGTATAGAAGTTCTAAACCGCTTATATGTAGCTCCTAAACCATGAAGGCACACTTCCACCTTATCATCATCATCTACATTCACGCCAATAGATGCAAGTGACTCAAATATGCTTTTGATTTTCAAGGTGTAGTCACTTACATACATGCCCTTTTTCTCCAGCGTACGACAAGCCTTTGCATTGGTCTCATACAATGTGAGTTGCAATTTCTGTGCCTTTGCATTGGTCTCATACAATGTGACCAAACTGTTCCAAGCCTCGGTGTTTGTTGTTACCCTTTGGAGTTGTCCTCTCCAATAATTTTAGCATAAATGATCAACAATACATCTTACATTTGTCAATCCGGGAAGTATACAAAGACCACAACCCCTTCTAGTTAATGGAATCCAAGAATCAGAGGAAAATGACTGTTTTTCTGAGAAATGGTGAAGATGAAGAGAAAGTTCTAGGGTTTTGATTATCTTGAGCTATACTACATCATTTTCAATGATCTTGGTGCCTAAAGCATGCCATTTTCTCAGTAGAACACAATTATGAAGTCAAATCTCAAAAATGATACCTGTATCACATAAACGAGACAATCGTGATTCTGTGAAAACTGAAGATTTCCATTTCCAGCTTTGTTCTTCTACACTTTCTCACTCAATATACTAAGAATCACCTCTCTTCATACACATTAATCAGAAATACACAATTGAAGCTCACAAATTTCATAGATCACACATAGAATAGACTCAACAAATCAAAGAAAATCACATAGAAGTAGAAAACACGATTTCTTGCAAGAGAGCTCTTCAAATTACTTGGATAGCAGAAATAATACAACCAACCCTCTCAAAATAGAGGAAATGATCTTTTATACATTTTCAAGTGTCCTCTTTCACACTTGAATTTTGGTCCTTTTCCCTTCTAATCTAAAAATATGCTATCAAAGAGCTTCCAAAAAATCTAGAAAAAATACATATGGTTCTAATTTACATGAGGAAGACTCTTCCTCATTTTCACATCATTTGCATAAATATTTCTACAATTTTTTGATATTTTACAAATATTTCCCTTCAAAAAGTGCTTCTTCTAACATTTTTCCCCTCCTAGACTTTTTGGGTCCTGACAAAAAATGTTCTTGCTGATATATAATGAGTGCTTTCTTCACTTCTTCTTTTATTGATAAACCTGTGACAGTAGATCATGAATTTTTCTCTCTGTGATGTTCAAATTATTCACCATTTCAAATAATGCTTTCCTCCACTGTACAGCTGCCTCTGGTTTGTCTATTATATCTTTCTTTAAATATTCTGTATATGCTGCTTCATAGGTTGCGAGTCTTGACTTTGTAACCACTGATAAATTTCCAAAGATTTCCGATTCTCTCTCAAAAAATCCATAATCAAAAGCATCTTCAAAAATTTGAAGGTAATGACTACCCAAAAATACTGTCCTGCTATAGGCCATTAAGCAAATTCTATCGGGGGTTTCACTTAAGTAAAAAAGTAATGCATCAGTTAGTGAATTAAAACCAATATAATTGAGGGTTCTAACATCTGTATCTATAAAAGTTTCTATACAAGCCAATATGAGTCTCATCACTCTGATCAATAGGATGCAAGCTGGATCATTAACATCTTTATATGTATATATGATAGATTCTGCTGTGTCAACCATATATTTCTTTGTTGGCCATGTTCCTGCCTTAGGTCCTGCTATCTTTGGAAAGTTCAGCCATTTTACTGGAATCTGTCCGACATTTCCTCTTTCCCAAAATACTATCCAATCTCTTCTTCTTGCTACTGGACAATAAGCTGGATTTATCTTTAGCTGAATAGGTGCTTCTTTCCAAATTTTCTTGCATTATTTGTTAGCATCTAACCACTTGTTCCTCCATTTAGGATCGGCTTTTTCAAATAATTCCTTAGTTACATTGATATCCTCTTCATATTCCAGATACTTGTTTGATAGAAATCCTACCCTTGCAAGCTGGTAATTTTTAATGCTTTCAATAATCATGCAAAAAGGTATTCCTAGACCCTATGCTGCCCAATGGTTTCTTCATATTCATTATGCATTTTTTTGATAAATTCCATTCTAGATTCTCTATCTGCCAAAAGTTTCTGAACAAACTCATCTGAATATTCCTCAACAGATGTTTGTGTTCTGGTTCATCAAAGTATTGAGTTCTGTTATTATCTCCCCCTTCATACTCTTCTGCTTGTGTAGTCTCTACTTGTTCTTCAACCTGGCTTTGTGAATTCTCTAGCTTTTTCTGTAGCTCCTCCACGATCAGCATTAAACTTTGATTTTGAGATGTCCATTATTCTCTTTCTGATTTCCACTCACTTCTTTGTTTTTCTATACTCATCTGCCATTCACTCCTCTCTTTTACTATATCCAAATGAAGTTTATTATAACCTCTCATTGAACTAGCAGCATGTACACTGGCTTGCTTTTCCAACTCCTTAGCTTCCTTCAACTCTGCTTGTAGTCTTATAATTTCTTTATTCAATTCTTCCCTTTCATCGTGTGTTACCTATACAATCTTGCTCTCTTCTTTTAATTGGACTTCTTCCATCAATAACTTGTTTATTTCTTCTTTTGCTTTAACCATGATCTGGTATGAGCTTTGAAGTGTTATATATCTTCCTTCCATTTTCTTCAGCTCCATCTCTATTTTGTTGCTATGCTGTATCTGCTTTGCACATTTCTCGTCAATAAATTGAATTTTGTTTTGTTGTTGAACCTCCAGTTCTTCCAAGGAAATTATCATGTTGGTCAATTCCTCATTTCTTTCTTGAACAATTTTCAGCTGTACCTTTAATTGATCTCTTTCTTTCTTCTGCTCATTAATGATTCTGCTTCCTTTCACAAACTCTGATTCAACCACCATTCCTGATATTATGGTGTACCCTAGGTACTGAGAAATTTAAACTTTTCAAAAGAAAATTTTCAATGTCACTATCTGAGTCTGAGGAGAATTGTGAAGAACCAGCTATCCCACTAGCTATCCCTGATTTGTCCATTCTTGGTGCTTCTATAACCATGGATTCCTCTTGCTTCTTTTAATCTACTGTTGACAATTTTCTTGTCTCCTTCCTTTGTGCTTGTTCAACTGCCTTTCCCTTATTCTTCTTGGTCAACTTTCTTTTTTGCACAGGTTTCTTCTGAACCTTATTCTTTACTACAAATGTAGTTCTGGTTTCACGGGGTCCTTGTAGCTCTTGAAATAAGCTAACAGTTCCACTTCTTTTTTGACAAAAACTTCCTTAGTTTTTTCTGCCATCATCTGATCATGCAACTCTTCATAGTGTTCCACTTCTTCTTGGATCCAATCGGTTGCTTTACAAGAGTAGTCCTCCAACATCTTTTGATACTGAGCTTCATATACTACCCTTTTATTGTTCCCTTGGGTCAAATAAGTATACAGTTGTTCCTTACTTGTTTGAGGTGGATGAGGTTCCTTTGAAGACTGAACTTCCTTTTGAGAAGCTTCATGCTCTTCCTTAGTTGCCTCTTCCTGCTCCAATTCTACCTTTCTGGGATCCAATCTTCTTTCCTTTACAGGAATGACTTCTTCTGAGACTCCCTTTCTTTTTCTTTCTGCTCCTCTCATGCTTGGTTGGGCTTCTGCTTCTCTTGCATACATCATTTTAGAGGGACTTTTGATTCATGTCATCAAACTTCTGAAGTATTGAGCTTCTGGAGCCAAGTTTAATTGATCCTCCATTCCTAGAACATGATATATAATCCTTGTTAGGAACTGAGCTCCATTCATGAACTTCCTTTGCTCCCAATGTTTAGCTGCTTCCTTCAATTGATCATGTATATATGGGGTTACATCCATCACTCCAAAAGGCTTGGTCTTGTCTTTATTATTAAACATGATTAATGTCACTGGTTTATGTGGCATGGTGTATCTAGGTAGTTTTGGAAAACAAAAATATTGAAGGAACATTCTGATAACATACTCTTCATTCTCTTTTCCTTTAAAATCAGGGAATTTGGAATATCTTGCATAAGTTGCTTTATTCTTCTTGACAAAACTATTGTCCAACTTGGTTCCCATTGAATAAAACTGAAGGGCTGCCCTCATATGCTTTGCTTTTATAGTAATATTCACTTCTTTGTTTTCCTTATCCTTGACTGAACACCTCAAATATGCATCATTGCCCTTTCCAACTTCCAGCAGACTATTCATCACCTGTGCCACTCTTTCAAAGTCTATGAAAAATAATGGTTCATCCAACAGTTTGTGTAATCCCAATGCTTTCCATCTTTTGTAATTGACTGCAATTTTTTGGAATTTATAAAATTCTTCGCACGGCATGGTGTACTTGTGACCTCCAACTCCTACTGTGAAAATGTGCTGACCAATGATACTCAGAGTTTCCTTGAGTTCCTTGGCTACCTTCTCTATTTCTAGAATTTCCCGCTCTTCACCAGACTCTAGCTCCACTTCTTCCACTGTTGCCTCACTGTCCAAGAACCAATGTCCTCTAGATAGAGTTACTGAGTCTGCTTTGAAATCATGGATTGGTAGTTCCTTTGGATTCACCATTCTGGAGAAAATATAACATCACACAAGAAAAAAAACTCCACCCACATGAGTCACAAGATCATAAAAAAAAAAAATTCACATTTGTTCTTGAGATAGAATGAGAAAGAAATGAACTTAAAACCTTAGAGAAATTCTGACTTTCTTATTTATGTCACAGATAAAAAACTCAATTGAAGTGATCATTACATGTGTAGCAAGATGTCTAGTGCTCTCTTTCCTTTTATCAGCTCTTTTTTATACATATATTTTTTAATAAATAAAAAGAACAACTAAAAAAAGAAAAATTGAATGAAAAATAGAAACCTACTAAATTACACCCTATATCTTGCTTGTGGAATATAACTTATATAAACAAAAGGATTACAAAAGAATTGATAATTTTTTCTATATTTTTTCTCTCTCTTTTTTTCTCTTTTTTTTTCTTCTCTTTTTTCCTCTTTTTCTTTCTATAATTTTTTTCTATAATTTTTCTCTCTCTTTTTTTCTTTTTTTTTTCTTCTCTCTTTTTTTTTTAATAATGAGAATAATTTCCTCCACTTCCCTCTCTTCCCCTCCTATTTCTCTTCTTAGAAAGAGGATGAGGTAGAGCCAATGGAAATAATTTCCAAGATGTCATAATTTCTATCTGAATTTCTTATCAAGAATCCTAGGTGTGCATCAGATTTCCATTGAATCAAATCTGATTTTTTTACCCAATAATATTTGATTCCTGTTGACTTTGTTTTAGGAATAATACCATCTTCTTTTGATAAGCTGTATTTGGAAGTTTTTGGCTTCCATATCCATTTAATTCTGGGAATTTGTTTTGATGAGCAGTGCTTGTATGTACTCTGTTTCCACATTCTTCCTGTCTTGATGCTTTGATGCTTCTGACCATTCCATACTTGCCACCTTTTTTCTGTCTTTTCAATATCTTTTGTTTCTTCAATTTTCTCCTGTTTTTGATTAAAGTAAATTTGGTCATGAAGAGGTGGTGTTTGTGATTTCTTTGTTCCTTCTATTGAAAAAGTAAATCCTTCCAATTCTGAGTCATAGACATCCTGTTGATTTTCCTATCCTTCATCACTCAACAAAAACATTAAAAACCTTTTGTCATTTAATGTCAATTTAAGCTTCATATTTTCAAAATCCAAAATTACTTTACCTTGCCTGAGCCATGGTTGTCCCAAAATTAATTTCTCAGTCATCCTATGATCTGGCCATTCTTCACAATCTATTTTCATATATTCTCCACTGAACTTAACTTTAATAGATAATGAAGATATGCTTTGTATTATCTGACCTTCTAAGGTTTTGATAAGTGTTTTACTTTTCAGTCCTTTTTAGGTTAAAATTTTCCAACAAAGCTGAACTGATCAAATTTACTTATGCACCTGAATCTATCAAAACCTTGATTTTTTCATCCTCAAAATCCATTGTTATAACAGGCAAATGCTCTCTTATTCTTAGAGGTGTTTCACATAAAAGGACTTCTCTAAGCTCCTTGAGTTTTCTTATCCTTTTCTTTGCCTCCTGTTGAGCCTCATTCCTAATTTTTTCCTCTTCTTTTTTCCTATTTTGAGCTTGATGTATTCTTCTCCATCCAGAAACAGTTAATGGAAGATCATACCTTTTAACTCTACATCCACTTATGAAGTTTGACATGAATTCTCCATCTATATTAGCTAATTGGATAGCTCCACTGCTACTTATTTGATTGATAATATAAGACCCATGTCCCTTTTTCTGAAATTTCTTATGATGATCTTTTACTGTGTATGCCAAAACTAGATCTCCTTCTTGCAAGTCCTTTTCTTTAATGTGAACATCATAATAAGCTTTTTGCCTTTTCTTGTCCGCATATATGCTCATGATTGCTTGAAGTCTAGAAGCTCCCAATTTTTCCAATTCCACCACTCTCTCAGATAATTCATGTCCAATCCATAAGTATGGACTACCCACCTTTAGTGTTGGAATAAGGAATTCTAAAGGCAGATTTGCATTTTGTCCATATACCAAATTAAATGGTGTGGTTCCAATTGCAGTTTTGTATGCCACTCTATAAGCCCATAAGACATGATTAAGTTGCAAATCCCAATCATTCCTATTTGTGTTTACCAATTTTGACAACACATTGCAAAGTACTTTATTAGTACTTTCTGCTAATCCATTGGCTTGTGGGTGATATGGGGATGACTTTCTATGATTGATCATGAAATACTCAGTTATATTTTCTATGATTTGGTTCAAAAAATGAGTCCCCCTATCACTTACTAATTCAATTGGTAATGCAAATTTGGGGATGATATTTCAATAGAGAAATCTTGCAGTGGTCTGAGCATCATTCCTTTTTGTAGCCTTGGCCTCTGCCCATTTAGTCAGGTAATCCATGGCTACTAGTATGTATTCAACATGGGACTGTTTTGCTGGAGAATGTATGGGTCCAATGAAATCCAACCCCCATTTACTAAATGCTCTTTCTGAAATCAATGGTATTAGTGGCATATTATCTCTTTTATTTGGTTGACTCACTCTTTGACAAATGTCACATATTTTCACATACGTTCTTGCATCAAGAAATAGAGTTGGCCACCAAAAACCAGAATATAATATGAGTTTAGCAGTCCTATCACGTGAAAAATGTCCTCTTGCCACTCCAGAATGTGCTATTTCTAACATTTCCACATATTTATCTTCAGGAATACAAATTCTTAAATATCCATCCATCCCTTTCTTGTACAATTGTTCTTCTATCAGTTGATACTCTTCAGAAATCATTTGAAGGTTCTTTGAGTCTGCACTATCTCTTACTGGCTTTCCCTTCTTGTTTCTTTTCAACTCCTCAATTATGTTTGCACTCCAATCTAGATTTTTCTGAAACCAATATAAGGTTATAATTTCTGAATTTTGCAAGGATTGGCATTCCCAGCAGTTGGAAATATACTTTTTTACATCTTGAATCTTATTAGGCCAGTGTACTCCCATCCTATTGAGGTTATTTAGGGTGACTATCATGGAAGCATGAACACAGGGATTCCAACAATGTGCTCTTCTTAAATATACCTGCCGCTCATCTTCTGGAGTACAATATTCTAATATGCCCATATGATTGAGATGATACAAATGCCCAGCTAGCAGCATAAAATTCCTGCTTTGTAATACTAAATGTGTGTTGTTTCCAAATGTTCTGCAGGGTCCCATGGTTAGTAAAGGTACTAAAGTCATGTCCCATTCAGGAATACTTTCTACTTTGAACAAATATGTATCTGGCAAGTCATCATCTAGAGGTGAACTTGGCTCTTTAGCTTGGATCCTGGACAAATGGTCTGCTCTCACATGAGTTTTTCCTTGTCTGACCACTACCTCAAACTCAAACTCCATCAGTAGAAGAAACCATCTGACTATCCTACCAGTTTGACAAGGTTTGTTTACTAAGTAGAGTAAAGATTGGTGATCCACAAAGAATTTAAACTTGTTGGCTAAAAGGTAATGTCTATATTTTTTCACAGCAAATATCATTCCCAATCCTTCCCTCTCAGTGGTTGTGTTATTTTTCTCTGCTGAATTCAATTGCCTACTCGCATAAACAATTGGAAATTCTAGTTTGCTCCCTTCTATTGGTTGTGCTAACACACATCCCAAAGCATAATTTGAAGCATCCACATGGACATGGAAAATTTTATCCCACTATAAGGTTTTTTGAATTGGTGCTCTCACCAAAAAAGTTTTTAGAGTCTCAAAAGCTTGGTCACACTCTTTGGTCCATTCAAATCTTGTGATCAAAGCATACAAGGGTTTTGCAATGTCTGCAAACTTGTGTACAAATTTTCTATAATAACCACAATGTCCCATGAAAGTTTGAAGTTCCTTCACAATTGTTGGTCTTGGAAGTTCCACTATGGCCTTAATTTTTCTTTCATCAGTTGAGATTCCATTTCTGGAAACTATATGACCCAACATTCTCCCTTGCCTCACAAAGAACACACATTTTTTTGGATTTAGACAGACTCTGTATGTTCTACATTTTTGAATATATTTTCCAGATCCTTCAAATGATCTTGTCTTTTTAATGAAAAAGTGCAAAGATCATCTACATAAATTTCCATGATATTTCTTAGGAATTCTTTGAATATGTGACACATTAATCTTTGAAAAGTTGTTGGGGCATTAGTTAGACCAAAAGGCATAACCCTAAAAGCATAGATTCCCCATTCTGTGGAAAAGGCAGTTTTATGTTGGTCTTCCAAGGCTATGGGTACCTGATTGTACCTTGAAAAACCATCCAGAAAACTATAGACCTCCTTACCTGCCACTCTTTCCAAAAGATGGTCTGTTATGGGTAATGGATAGCTATCCCTTATAGTTGCAGTATTCACCTTTTTCAAGTTAATGCATACCCTGAGTTTCCCATTCTTTTTTGGTACTACCACTATAGGAGATATCCATTCTGTGTACTCAATCTCATAGATGAAATTGGCAGCCAACAGCTTGTCAATTTCTTCCTTTATTTTGGTAGAGTATTTGTCATTGAATGTGTAGTGTCTTTGTTTGCTAGGTTTTGCATCAGGTGTAATAGGAATCTTATGCTCACAGATTTTAGGGTCAATTCCTTTCAAATCCTTGTAACTGTAAGCAAACACATGCCTATAGTTTCTGGCCAAATTCCTTAATGCTTCCTCCTCTTGATTTTTCATGTCATCAGCTATTACAATATGTCTTTCTTCCTCCTCTTCCTATGTGATCATCACCTTCTTAGTTTGTTCCTCATTGTCATATGCCTCTCCTTTTTTCTTTTCTCTCTTTGGTTTCACTTTTAGAAGTAGATTGTCCTCCACTTCATAAGTCTTGAAATTTGAAGGTACATCAAACTGTTGATCTTTGTTTTTTATTTCCTTATTATTTTTTTCAACCTCTTGATCTTTTTCTATTTCCTTGTGTTTGTTTTTTTTATATTTGCCTGAAATTTTGTCTTTTATTGCATTTGTAGCTTCTACTTCTTCCAAATATTGTGTTTTACCATTTTTTTAATATTATTCCTTCCTCCTGGTCCTCTTCTATTTTTGACACTTTTATCATTTGTATTCCTATGTGAAAAATATCATATCGTTCTTCATTTTGGAATTTCACGCCCACATACTCATCATTAGCTAGATCCATGGTGGTCAAAATTTGATTCCAACCATAAGGTCAAATTCCTCATCTTTGAATTTTTGTGGTATATAGTTCTCATCCTGAGTTTTCCTTTCTTCTACACAATCTTCTTTTCTTAACCTTCTTTTTCTATATGTGAGGTTCCTTATCACATTGCATTTCCATATTGATGATTCTGTTTCATTCTGATCTTCAATTTCTGATCCTTCACTTAATTCCTGATTTTGATGGATACCATTCTTGAGGGGAGATGTCACAATATTGACCATTTCTTAAATTTACTCTGGTTATCCTTCCTTTGCTTTGAAGATATAGGCATTCATTACCCCAATCTTGCACAATTTGCATTTGTCTCATAAATGGTCTACCTAGGATGATTTCATATGAAGTGGATTGTGGGAATTCAACTATGGCAAAAGTATGCTCTATCTCTATTCCACATATTTCCACAATTACATTTTCCCATATTCCTAGGGGTTTTTCTATGTGTCCATCTGCAAGTTGTAATCTCATTTTAGTGGGTACTAATTCATTTTTTCCCCATCTTTCCCAGGTCTGTTTAGTCATGATAGCCACACCTAATCCACTATCCAATATAGCTTTGGCATGATTTTCACCAAATTGTATTCTCAGAGTTGAGTTCCCTTCTTCTCCTTCACAATATCCTCCTATTTTATCAATAGGAATGTACAACAACTCTTTGAATTCTTGTTGCTGTGAATCAAAATTTTTTGGCATTGCTTCCCATTTTTTCATATTGTGTTGTAAATGAGGATTTTGTTTTACCAACTCCTCTAATGTGGTGTGGTATAAAAGTGTACATTGTTTGTCTATATTGATTTGGAAGGTTATGTGTGAATTATCTTCCTGACCAATAGTTTTCATTGCCTCTGTTGCATTTGCTTCCCCAACTGTTGTTTGATAATTGTCTGGTTCCCCCATTTTGAGTTGTGCTTCTTCTATGATTTGTTTGCATCTTTGCATCCTTTCATGCTCTATATCTGGCATGGGATAAGCCATTACATGGTCTGTAGGATTTGGTCCCTCTTAAATTCTTCCCTCGTATGCTCTTATCAAGGTTTCCAGACTTTGTGAATTTTTTGTCTCTTGCTGAGTTTGTGTATTCTGAGATTGGCTATTGTTTGACTGTTCCATAGTCTCTTCTTCCAATCTTTTACCCATTCTCATTTTTCTTTCCATCTCCCTTTTTGTCTGTTTTTCTTTTCTTTTGGAAATGGAATTTTCTTATTTTCTTGTGTATGTATCTCTTTTGTTGTTTCTTGTTGTTTAGCTTGTGCTCTTGTTATAGCATTTACAGTTACTTGATCATGGTCACTCGATTCTTCGTGCTCCATTATATTTATTGCTTTTAATGGTATCTTACTAGATGTGTTCTGTTGTTTTTGAGGGTTTCTTGGACAATCCTTTATTAAGTGTTCCTTGCCACAATCCTTGCAATAAGCTCCTTCTATCCTTAGTGTAGGAGGTTGTGGACAATCTCTAATGAAATGTTCCCCTCCACATCTATAACAAGTTATCTTTTGACTCCCTTTGAACTGAGGTTTCTGATTGGACATGTAATTATTGGTTATGTACATGAATGTGGCTGTATCCATTTCAATTCTCCCATTTCCCAATTCTAGGGCTTGCAATTCTGGTTCCCTCTGTCAAAAACTGCAAAAACAGGAAGTTCAGAAAAAACACGATTCTCTACATAGGATCACAATTTTCTGTAAGAACAAGAATTTGAATTATTTTGCACTTTTGGGTGTTGAGGTATGTCATGGTAAGAGGTTTCATAGAGTTGAGGAAGTAGAGAAAATCAAATTTCAAAATATCAGTAAGAATTGAGCATCAAGTGATCAAATTGAGAATTGGGTACAGAATCACGATTTTCATCAGGAGGATAAAGGGAGTAAATTTTGTTGAAAATATGAGAATTGTGAATCAAAAACCACAAAATTGTTAAGGGATAAAGGTCATACAGTGAAAAGTGAAAATTCTGAGAAATTCACACAAAATTGCGATTGTCTGAAGGCTATAAAAGCATGTAATTTCTGAAAAATAGCTCATTTGAGTGAGAGAGAGAGAGAGAACTAGACAAAATTGGACAGAATCGCGACTGTCAGCAAATACAAGTTTTGGGATTTTTCTTCATCAAGCAAGCAAGGTAATGGTCTTTCAATAAATTTTTGCATTATTTCAAGTTTTCAAATGATGATTAGAGCACAAAAACATAGAAAATAGAAAAAAACACGGAATCGCGATTTTTAGATTGTTTAGTTTTATTGAGAAAAAATATTAATTTTGCTAAAAACTCTTTTATTGCATGTTAAAATTTTATTAAAGCGATTCTATTAAAGAAACAAAAACTCAAAAATCAAGAACCTGAAAAAAAAAATTTAAAATCTTCTCAGAATCGCGATTCTGTGATCAAACACAAAATCGTGATTCTCTGAATTGAACACAAAATCGCGATTCCCAGAACGCGATTTTCATAAGAAAATCGTGTCTTTAACGATTGTGAGCAATCACGATTGTCTGGGAATAGAATCGTGTAGATCACGATTCCCTCCACAAAATCGTGAAAATTATGATTCTCTCCACAAAATCGTAAAAAACACGATTCCCTACACAAAATTGTGAAAATCACGATTCCCTCCACAGAATCGTGAAAATTACGATTCTCTCCACAAAATCGTAAAAAACACGATTTCCTACACCGAATCGTGAAAATTACGATTCTCTCCACAGAATCGTAAAAACACGATTCCCTACACAGAATCGTAAAAAACACGATTCCCTACACAAGATCGTGAAAATCACGATTCTCTCCATAGAATCATGAAAAACACAATTCTATTCACAGAATCGTGAAAAACACGATTGTAATCACAGGATCGTGAAAAACACGATTCTAATCATAGAACCGTGAAAAACACGATTCTATTTAGAGAATCGTGAAAAACACAATTCCATTCACAGAATCGTGAAAAACATGATTCCATTCACAGAATCGTGAAAAACACCATTCTCTTCACAGAATCGTGAAATAGTTGGATGATTTTGAGATCTGGTAATAAATTGATCACACCATTAAAACAAGATCTGAAAAGGAAGGAGACAGAGCCAGTAACAGGAGATTTACAAGAAAAAGATTTAGGGCAGGAAAATAACATGGAAAATTTAAATGAAACCAATGAACCTTCTAAAACTAGTGGTTATAGAAATATTCTCAAATATATGTATACAAATAGGTTTGGAACCTATGTGTATCAAGATGGGATGCATAAGATTCTCATTAGGTTGAGAAACTTAGAAATTACCCTAAATATAACACCAGTGGCACAATTTAAGGATGGCAGATATGAGGATAAGCACGGATGTGTATACATCTTCTCACAGGATCTAGAAAACTCTAATGATTTAGGACAATGTGCAGACAAGAGACCTTGAGAACAAAACCTAGGGCAACTAGATTTACCAAGACAAAATGAAACTCACAATAATATTGAACAACAACAAGGTAGGAGAATACATACCTCCCCAAATCCTTTTGAAAGAGAAGCAGAAGAAATTAATGATTTTCCATTCAAAAGGAGACATTAGTGGCAAAATCATGGAAGAATGCTTAGCCCCTATCAAGTAGCTAAATGCATGAAGAATCAATATGAAGGATATTCTGATCCTCATGCCCATGCTGCAGAATTCAGACAATTAATTAGGGCAGAAGAAGTAGAGGACTATAAAGTACAATTTGAAGCATTTGGTCTAACCCTAACTGGACCTGCATTATCTTGGTTCATTCCCTTGAGAAAGGAAATGTATCCAGATATTGAATCTTTCCTTGAAGCCTTCATAGGGGAATTCTCAAAAACTGGGATAAAACATAGTACAGCTACCTTGATACATAGCTTTAAACAGCAAAGAGATGAAAATGTCAGAGAGGCAGCTAGGAGATTCAAGCAATACATTGATAGATGTCCCAGAGAGGAGGTACCATCTATGGCAAGACAAGTATCTCTATTCATAGAAGGACTGAGAAGTGCCCAATTAAGAACCTTGGTGTATTATAGAAGATGCCTTGACCTAGGAGCATGTGTGAAAGAGGCAATAGATTTAGAGGACAACAGGGGACAAGATCTATTAGCATTTGATCAACCTAGAACAAAGGAAGATAAAATCCCACCATCAGAAGAATTAGCACAAGCTATTGACAAAGCCCTAGAAGTAAGCACCACGACAAATTTGATAAACACCAGGATAGCAACAAATAAGAAATGCTATAATTGTGGAGAAAATCATCTAGTTCAACAATGTCCTTATCAAAAACCACAACATCTACAAGATAGAAAAACACTAAAATAATCTACATTGGAAAGAAAATGGACAAACCATACCAGAGAAGAATGTTTCTACAATAAACAACCCATTAAGGAAAGAGAATATGTGAACCAACATAATTTACAAAGGGAATCTGGATTTGTTGAGCAACCAAGACCTGTACTTGAGCAACAACCACCATTACCAACAAATGTGGTACCAGTCAAATACACACCAATAGAAGAAGAAAGCTCAAGACTTAGATCATCTTACAGAGAGGATTATCATTGGAATGAAGGATATCAGGAAGAGTGGGAAGGATATGAACTTTTCTTTCCTCTTAGTCATCTTCAAGGTTCTTCACCAACTCTAGATCACTTGTCACCTGCAATTATACACCATCAAAACTTATTTTAAAAAGTCCTTTTTTTTTAAAGAAATTTAAATACGAACGTCGTCTAGGTATTTTTTATTTTCTTTCAATTTTCTGAATTTTTTCCATTTTTTCTTCTCCACATTCAACAACAATACTCCACTCCAACTTTCTAAGAAAAAAGGAAATTTGTTTGAATTTTTAAATGAATTTTATGAAAATTTTTTAGTATTTTGCCCTAAATCAAGGTAAACACTTCACTTAGGGTTTCTTGTTTAAAGATCCATTGATCTTTTGTTTCATGATTGGTTATATTCCTCTATGCTTGCAATTTAATCAGTTTAGGAGTAGAGCTTTCCAAGGAAATATGTGCTAAGAAGTGCAATTATCAATTCATGCAAAGATAAACTCAAACATTTTTCTTTTCAAGATACAAATAAATCTTTTCTCAAGATTATTGCTTTGCCTTGGCTAACAAATGGATCTTATCTATTTGCATATAGCTACTTCACTTGACTTACCTCAATGCAATCATTTCATCTTTTCCAAGATTAACAAATTTGCTTGGTACTTAGTCAAAAAACACTCTACAAATGCAAAGATAGTCACATTCTACCTTCCCTCAAAAATCTTGATTCAGTTTTTCACACACCTGCACTTTACTTGGAAAAAATGATATGAGTAACTATCAATTTGCAAGAATTTCACCACTTCTTTATCTCAAAAGGTTAACTCTTACTTTCTTTTCCCAAAAGACAAGCAAAGAAACCTACCTTTTCATGTTTCTTTTCTTGATTAAAGAGTAGTACCTTTCCAATGTGTTCAATACTATCAACAATGGAAGATTCAGCAAGGTCCAAACTTCAATGAAGCTTTTGCTTCGATTCCCCGCAACGACGCCAAAAAATGTTTGTTGTTACCCTTTGGAATTGTTCTCTCCAATCATTTTAGCATAAAGGATCAACAATACATCGTACATTTGTCAATCCGGTAAGTATACAAAGACCATAACCCCTTCTAGTTAATGGAATCCAAGAATAAGAGGAAAATGATTGTTTTTCTGAGAAATGGTGAAGATGAAGAGAAAGTTCTAGGGTTTTGATTATCTTGAGATATACTACATCATTTTCAATGATCTTGGTGCCTAAAGCATGCCATTTTCTTAGTAGAACAGAATTATGAAGTCAAATCTCAAAAATGATACCCATATCACACAGATGAGACAATCGCAATTCTGTGAAAATTGAAGATTTCCATTTCCAGCTTTGTTCTTCTACACTTTCTCACTCAATATACTAAGAATCACCTCTTTTCATACACATTAATCAGAAATACACAACTGAAGCTCACAAATTCCATAGATCACACATAGAATAGACTCAACAAATCAAAGAAAATCACATAGAAGTAGAAAACATGATATATTGCAAGAGAGCTCTTCAAATTACTTGGATAGCTACAACCAACCCTCTCAAAATAGAGGAAATTATCTTTTATACATTTTCAAGTGTCCTCTTTCACACTTGAATTTTGGTCCTTTTCCCTTCTAATATGAAAATATGCTATCAAAGAGCTTCCAAAAATTCTAAAAAATACATATGGTTCTAATTTACATGAGGAAGACTCTTCCTCATTTTTACATCATTTGCATAAATATTTCTACAATTTTTTGATATTTTACAAATATTTCCCTTCAAAAAATGCTTCTTCTAACACTCGACATCTTGTATGTGCCCAATCATGCTATCTTGTATGCTAACAGATTGCCAATACGTTACCTTTTGTGCTCCTTGATTCCATTCTTCATATGCTCTTAACTGGTCTCTAGTCTGATTCCTTTCTGGTAACTGCGGAGCATTTTCTGTCTCTCCTTTGATGTACTTCCAATAGCCTTTTCCCATCAAGAAATTCATCATCCTGAATCTCCAGGCATGGAACTTGTTCTTGTCTAGCTTATCGCTCATAAGATGACTCATTTCATATGCATTTGCCATTTCTATATTAATTCACATCATTGCAAAACACTACACATAGCTCTTCTACTTGAACACTGTTGCACAATGACATGACAATTCAATCTAAAAATAAGACAGTTTTTGTGTATCAATGGTACACGAAATCACTTTGAAATTCTGGATCTGGAATATATGTGTGTTGTCAAGCATGACACAAGTTATAGGTTTGCAAACTCACCTTTTTTTTTTTGGTCCCCATGGTAGAGGCTCAAAACGAAGGTCGACATGGATCCGAAACTAAAATGTGACAAAAATGAGTTACCCTAAAGGGGTAACATTCAAAAATATTTTGAGGCCTTCTACCTTCATGCCAATTTTTGTAGCAATCTGAGGTCGTTTGTGAATCACACTATCTCCATGCCTTCTCACATACTCTTCATGGTTGGCCTTCTCCACGAGCTCTCTATAGCCACACTGGCTCTGATACCATGTCACAAGGAAGGAGATAAGGAAGAGAGCTCACACACACACTCTCACAATCAAAGAGGAGCACACACACAAATTGAGGCAAGGAAAAATGATCCTCTTCTTCTTCTTCTATTACATAAAAGGAATGTACAAGAATGACCTAAAACAACAATACAAGTGCAATATATAAAGAGAATTACATAAGGAAAATCCTAATGTCCATGATGGGCACAATGGCTTCAATACCATAAGCCAATTTAAATAGGGTAAAACCAATAGTGACTTTATATGTAGTACGATAAGACCATAACACAGAAGGTAGGAATTGGTCCCATCTCTCTAGTAAAATCAAAAGTCAAGTGTTTGATAAGGTCATTAGCAAAGTCTGTACCACGATTGGAAACAATTTCCAATGATAGAACAAAATGGGGAAAAACATCTCGTGTTAAACATTGGGCTACCAAATTGGTAGTGGCATTTGTTAGAGACCACACTCCTGTCCATTGGGGTTGTATAATCAGTATAGGTTAAAATGTAGTGATGGCTGGTAGAGATAGTCGGAGGAGAAATTGGGCCAACAAAATCCAAGCCCCATTTTTGAAAGGGTTCTAAGGGAAGAATTGATTGTAGAGGAAAATGTTGCTGGAACAAAGGTTGACCCGTCCACTAGTAGGGATCACATGCAATCACATGAAGACATACATCTTTGTGCATTGTGGGCCACTAGAGACTACTCTGCAACACTTTCTTGAGAGTCAGATCTACTGCAAAATGGCCTTCGGTGGGGTGAGCATGGGCTAATGCCAGAACAAACTGGACTTCATGAGTAGGAAGGCACTATAACCAAGCTTCGGATAGGTGATAATGATATAGATAATCAAGGATATTTTGAAAGAATTTACTATACAAGGCCAACTTTTGACGTTCGACCAAAGATAAAAATTTAGGTGGTGGACCAGTCTTCAAAAAGTCAGAAGAGTATGATAATAAGTAGTTGATGGATCCCATTTGGTTGGCACATGTTTGGGTTGTATTTATAGATGTTCAGAGAGGTCATGTCTGCAGTCTCGGGTGATTCACTAGAATCCAATCTAGACAAGAAGTCTACTAGGGCATGATAAGTACTCGATCGATGGATGATATCAAAGTCAAATTCCTTTAACAAGAGTACCCATTGGGCCAATCTTCTAGATCTTGCCTGTTTTTGTACGAGATACCTAAAGCAGCATGATCAACATGGAAAATAAGCTTTTGACCAAAAAGATAAAGATGAAATTCCTTTATAAGTCCCAAATGATCTCTTTCAATCATAGAATAATTCCTTTCTACTGAGGCAAGCCAACGACTAGCAAAGTAGATTGGGTCCATTTATCAACAACTTGTGTGAGCACACTACCAATAGCTATGTCAGAGGCATCTACGTAAACATGGAAGGGCAATTCCCAAATCGGTGCTTGTAGAATCACAGCTTGGGCTAATAAGACTTTGAGACTCATTTACCAATGTTGCTTGAAAAAGCCTAGCTTTGTCTACATCATTCACTATAAAATTGCTCATGCTTTAAAATACATCAAAATTTACTTCAAATGCCCATACATGAGCATCTGGATCATCCTACAGAATCCTACAAACTTAGTGTAAGTGACTCCCGTCGGATAATATCTTCTGTGTTCATCATTTGCCATTCTTTTAATGTGGGATTTTACCATCGTAAGAGGAAGGTTTCCAATGCTGGTTTCAATTATTACTGTTACTTTTCGTAATTCTTTATCTTAACTCTCTTCTTGCCACTGCTTTAGGGTCTCAATTGCTTCAGATTTCTCTGATCGTCCTGTTGCAAACCACTTAGATACATAGTCTTGTACTCTTTCATGTTCTTTTTCCACAAGTTTTTCCTCCTTCTACTTGTCGTTTGCCTTCACTTTCCAATCTTTCTACTGATTTTGGCACCAAAATATTAGTAAAATCTACAGACTCTTCTTGATTCTATCCTTCATACGACAATAGATATCTGGTATCTAAAGTGTTTTTTACTCCTACAAAACTTTGTCCTTCAAATATTGGCTCCTCTTTTAACTTTGTAACTTTTTCAATAATCCTTCATTCTTTACTCGCGATTTCGGGTGGATCCTTCCTTGCTGAACTTCCACGAAATTCAAAAATGGATGCAAGGACTTGTATGGGTAATTTATCTTTCCGATATCATGGATATTCTACACTAGAGCATAGAACTGGCATAATCTAGCCTTCTTATCTTCACTTTTTGGTCTTCATGCCTTTCAATCTCTACTCTTACAATCTCCACTCCCTAGTGGGATCACCAAAGTGTTAATCAACATATCCTGCTGACAACTTATAGCCAAAAACAGGGATTACAAAAATGGGTTCTTGGGTGGCAGTCATACAGATAACTATAGATTGTATTAGTTTTTCACTACCATTGGATATTACAAACAAACATATCAATAATGTACTTCAAATTCACACCATTAACTTAACATTTTTGTGACTTCCATCACCTCTTTCAGTGCAACTTACTCCTTACAACTCTACTATGTGTACATAATCACTTGCAAAACTTATCTTCATCATAATATTACACTTATCACACAAGATTTCATAACAAATAATTGACAGAACAAAAAGATAGAATGCACCAAATTTGAAGAATACATCTCTGCATCCAGATTTCGCAGGTCGACTTAGTCACGCTGACTCATGGCCTCACTTCCTCTCTTGCCTAAAACACTCGATTCATTAATAGATACATTGAAAGATTACAATGATTTGGTAAGGTGTTTCACTAAAAATGAAAGAATTACAAAAATTAAGATTCGTCATACTGCACTGCCTAATAGAAGCTTGTAAATGGAATCTCAAAGAAGCCTGCTGACACGGATGAAGATGATTGGGATGAGCTAGATGAAATGGTTAGGTCTACCATTAGAGTGCACCTAGTAGATAATGTTTAGTTTACAATATTGGACTATGAAAGTGCACAGGAGCTTTGGAAGAAGTTATGCAACAGATATGAAATAGAAATGACATCAAATAAAATATATGTGATGACAAAGTTACGTGACCTTCACATGAAGAATAGAGATAGTGTTGTTACTCATCTAAATGGTGTTGATGCTATATTCTCTCAGTTAAAGGCTTTGAAAATGGAGATGGATAATGAAACAAAAGAAATCTTATTGCTATGCACCTTGCCATCATCATGGGATATGTTCTGCACAACTACTAGCAATAGTGCACCTGATGGTAAAGTGGCCAATGATGACATATATGGAGCACTCTTGAGTGAGGAGATTTTTAGGTAATCTATGGTTGGCACTCAGCCCCCGTTAATCTTAATACTTCATTAAGACTTAATTAATTATTAAGCTTAATCAACAAAATTGACAAGATTCATGATGTGTCATCGGTATGTTTACTCCTTTCCTTTTGCCATTTTTCTCACTCAACTTTCTTTTCTTATCTCCGTGTTTCGGTTGACCGACTGACCGTAATAGTTCCGTTTTCCTACCTAATCATGATTAGTGGCCGCCTTCTGTGGCTTTGATTATGTTAATGTGTGCATGTCGCCATTATGTCGGTATATTTCCAATACTGCATTATGATTAGGGTTCTTACCGCCCGATTTTTCCAGTGTTTCTACTTAATCTTGTTCTTCCCACTCTTAGTCGCTATTGTGTCTTTGTGTGTTTGTGACCCTTGTGTGCTTTGTGTTATCGTCTATTTCTGAGTGCGCCATGGAAGCTCTTGAGAATATCATGACCTTCCGTGCGGGTCTCACTCTGGATGTGAGTGAGTTCTTGCGTGCTCGAGGGCTCTTGGCCTTCATTGAATTGCCTTGGCATTCAATGGAGTGTCATCCCTTCTGTGCGTAGATTATATCTGTCGTAGCCGCCATGCCTGCTACCGAGCAATGCTGGCCATTAACATGCTTAAACCCCCGTGTCGTCGTTATGCTCAGCACTATCACTGAGGGGTTTTGTCTCCCTCAGGAGGGTTTGGTCGATGGACTGCTTCTCCCCATGGCGACAATGAAAGAACTTTTTCCCCGGCACTCGTCTAACGAGTTTGCCATTCTATGTCACCCAGAACCGGAGCGAATAGTCCTTCAATTCGTAGTCGCTGCCTTGAACCTAAAAAAACGCACGTATGGCATCTCCCGTCCTTTCTACTCGATGATTGATACTACATCACGAGAGGGGGTCAATTTCACATCCTTTTTTTTCCGACGCATTCACCACAAATTCTTAGCAGTTACCAAACAACTAGCCAAGCATGAGATTCCTCGTACCCGATTGCTGCACCTTCTCACCCTTCTTCTTCCCGTGATCCAAGCAGCGCAACCACATCCTGGAAACACTTTGCTTTTACATAAAGAATCTACACAGATGCTGGAGGAGGATGATGATGAAGACCTGATACACTTCTTCCAATGCAAACGTAGATGCATTAGCCCATTGCAAAGCCAAGTGCAGGATCCAACCGCAGTTCAAGAGGCTGAAATCTTTCATGATACAACCACGACATTATAGGGTACATCGGCACCCTCTTCTCCTAGCAAGGAGCAGGAGCCAGATGTGATTATGGAAGATGTCATTGAAGACCAACCACAGAATGAACTGCAACAATGCGATGCTGAGCCTCTGAAGGACACAGTGGAAGATACTACTGTTAGTGAGTGTCATCCTTCTTCTCCATCGGTCGCAGACGATCAAGCAGACACAAGCAAGCAACTGACCGGTAATGAAGAAGCGGTTACCGTTCTGTCGGTGCCTCAAAATGAAACCGAAATTGTCTTAGTCCCAATCTCTCTTCTTCCCCTTCCTCCTCCAACCACCATTCTTGTTGCTGCTGAAGTTCCTCCTTTTCGCCTTCAATTGCCATTCGTGAGGCATCGTCCAATCTCATATCATCTCCCGACTACTCTCCACCATCATCACCTCACATGCTTTCTGCGCCACCATTGCAACCTCCTTCTTCTCTTCCTCCAGCGGTTATGTTCACCGAATTGGCATCCATAGGCCAATTACTCATTCAACTCTCCCAGCAATTGCCTCTTCAGATGAAGACGGCCACCTAGACTATTCAATAGGAGTTGTAGAGCAAAGTTGATCTTCTAGAAGCGGACATTGCCCCCCTCCAAGAAGAAGTACTTTAAGCCAAAGCCGAAATTCACTCTCTGCATACTCAAATCCAGCAACTGCAAGAACAGTTAACAGAAAAAGATAGTATCATTGCTCAATAGGACACAGAAATCAAAGGATTGAAGCAAGAGGTTGCAGATAAGACGGACACTATGACAGCATTAGGCAATGAGCTCCATAATACGCGGTATGCACTCAGTGTTTTAGAAGAAGCTTCACAGTCGCTCGTTACTAATGTACTTAAAGCTGAAGCTAAATTGCATAAGGTCACTGAGCAATTGTTCCAGAAAGATCAAGAATTATCTGCTGAAATTATCGAGACTATCCAGTTGAAGAAGGAACTTGCAGGTGTGCAAAAGGAGAGAGAAGATTTCTACAAAACGGTGCAGCTTCAAGCTCAAGAACTCGAGCGCCGAGAAAAACAATTAGGATTTTAGGCTGATAGACTCACTTGCATTGATGCAGACATAACCGAAATGAAGCTGTGCAGGGATGCTGGTGTCGCCAATGACTTTTATCTACAGGAAGCATTTTGCAGACGTAGACGGAGTCACTAATAAGCCAAGTCATAGCTACCAGTTTAGTTAGAACTGATGCACAATTGATTGAACCTACAATTTTGAAGGATATGTTAGATTCATTAAAGCAGATGATGGCTCGTACCTTCAAATTAGCTCGCTCTATGTATGTACAGGGTATCGTTGATGAACTTTGATTGTGTAATTACCAATTTTGGGTTCGAGTCCACCGTTCATGCCAGTGTGAGCCGCCAGAAAGGAACTCCTAATTTTGCATCCTAAATTTTGTAATATACCCTGAAAAGTCGCATGCATACTGAAAAGGTGTAGCACAAAAGTTGTAACTCTTTACAAATTAATGAAAGAGAAGTCACGCAAAGCAGAAAGCATCGTGTTGCCGGACTGTTCATCTGGGCGAGAGCCTGTAGTGGAGCGCAGTTTGCCGAAATTCCGTGTAATCTGAGTATCTCATCAATTTTGTTGATTAAGCTTAATAATTAATTAAGTATTAATGAAGTATTAAGATTAACGGGTTAACACGATAAGTAAAGACATACATAGTAACCGTGCAGAATTGAAGTATTTTGGTAAACATATTTAAAACAGTTAATGTGTGAAGTCTGTGAAGTAGCATATGATGAATCTGTAGATCTGGGAAAATACAAACAGGGCCTCTGTTTACAGACAGGGAAGCTCCCATATGTTAGTATATGCTCAATGTCTACCCCTCATGATTGTATGCACATTTTGTAAGGCCCCCTTTATGAGGAGAAGCCAAGCGTGCATTACCCAATTGATGGGAATCCCAACTTGAATGTTGGATGAAGGTCATATTGGACCATGTAAGATATTATAAGGAAAGGGAGTTACCAGGGTCCCCAATTGTGGGGTCCGGGGCAGCGGTGAGCAGCCCCGGCTGGGGGGTCCAAGGGGGCCAGCGGGCCCCCTGGCTGGGGGGTCCCAGGGGGCCAGCGGGCCCCCTGGTGGGGGTCCGGGGGCAGCGCCCCCGGCGCGACGGTAAAGGGAATATTCCATGGAATATTCCCTATCGGAGTCAGAAATCATTTATATTTGTTAGGTCGGTTCAACCAGTCTAAGCCATGTATGGAAATTACGCGGGCGGTGGCCGCCCACGCTCTACCGCCCATGTATAGCCGTCCATGGCAGGCCACCCATGATCCTATATATACATGACTTCTGCACTACCTAAGACACCGAGTTGAGCCAGCATACCTCTACCTTGTATCTCCCTATCTAGAGTTGTCTAGATCACCATTTAAGCTCTACCTTGAGAGCGCACGGGTGGACAACGCCATCATCTTTGTACTTGCTGCTAGTAGAAAATTGTTGAGATTCTCCTATATCTGTTATCTTCTCTGCTATTGCTCCTGTGTTATATTGCGTAACTATTGTCTTACATGGTATCAGAGCTGTAAGGTTCGAATAGCTTGAGAAGTATCATTATTTTAGCCTACTAGCAGACTAGAATATCAGTAGATTATTCGAGTGATTACATGATGGCTTCATCGTTGAACACTAGTCTTGGTGCTTCACCTAATGTTAATGCTGCACCTATTCGAATTCGTCCACCTGCATTCACTGAAGGGAAGCTGGATGGAACCAACTATACACTCTGGAAGTTCAAAATTTCTGCAATTTTGGACTCCTATGAATTACTTGACACTGTCATGGGACCGATGGGATTGGATCCAGAGCCTATTCCAGTTGAAGATCCAGCAAATTCAAGATTGATGATTCAGCCAGATCCAGATCTTCTACGAGCTTGGAAGAGGCGGAATGCTGATGCATTATGTGCGATTGTCACTAGTGTAAGTGATTCTGTGCTTACTTTAGTTCAACATACTACTAAAGCACATGAGGCTTGGGGCATATTGGCTCGACAATATGAGACCAAGAACCACACTAGGATACAGAATTTAGAAAATCAGTTGGCAAATGAAAAGCATTCTGATTCTGAAAAGGCTGAAGATTTTATCAAACGGATAAAGCATCTTCAAGATCAATTGGCTGCAGTTGGTGTTGTTATAACACCAGAAGAGCTAGCTCGAAGGTCTGTACGTGTTCTTCCAGCAAAGTATGATGGATTAGTAACAGCCCTTAACACTCAGGTAAGGCCAACTCCTCTTACATTTGAAGAGTTTTGTGCCATGCTTTTAGAAGAAGAGATGCGGTTGAAGAATCGGCAAAGTACAACTGATGCTGCATTCTCAGCAAATGCAAAAGGTAAAGGCTCTTCAGAGGGATCAAAGAAGAAGCCAAAGAAGAAAAAGTTCACAGGAAGTTGCTTCTATTGTGAAAAGAAAGGCCATGCCATCAAGGATTGCAGAAAGAAGCAAGCTGATGAACGGAATGGGACTGTAAAATCATCATGGAAGAACAAAGAGTCTGCAAACAACACAGAGCTGGAACTTTGGGTAGCTATTGAAGAGGTATGTTCATCTGCTCAAGCTCGTGTTGATGAGCCATGGATTTTAGATAGTGGAGCTTCTCGCCATATGACTAGTAAAAAGGATTTGTATAGTTCCCTAGTGCCTCTACGGGAATCCATCAATGTAGTGGTGGGAAACGACTCCAAGTGTCCAGCTGAAGGAACTGGAACCATCTCTTTTATCACTTCTCCAGGTGTTGAGAAAAAGTTATCCGATGTTCTCTATGTACCTACACTCAAAAGAAATTTGTTGTCAGTTTCTGCAATAACAGATCGTGGACTCGAAGTTCACTTCAATAAGAGTGGTGCGGAAATCATGGATTCATCAGGTAATGTTGTAGGTAAAGGCACACGACGGGATAACTTGTATGAGTTAAGTGCTTTAACTGCTACAGAAGATAAAGATGTAAGCAGGTTATGGCACCAACGATTTGGGCATCTCGGATTTGCAGTTTTGAAGGAGATGCAACGAACAGGGATGGTTGCTCATTTGCCTGCATTTTCAGAGTTGCAGGAACCTTGTGAAGCTTATATGATGGGCAAGCAACAACGAAAGGCATTTCCAAGAGAGACCAGCAATCGATCTCAAGCTCCTCTAGAGTTGGTACATGCTGATCTCTGCGGTAAAATGTCTACACCTGCTTTAGGAGGATCTTTCTACTTCTTGCTGTTAGTCGACGATTATAGTAGAAAGATGTGGGTTTATTTCATTCGAGAGAAGGCTGATGCTTTTGAAAAATTTAAAGCGTGGCATAAGTATGTAGAAAGTGAATCAGGAAGGAAACTGAAGAAATTTAGAACAGATAGAGGAGGTGAATTCTTGTCAACAGAATTCAACAATTACTGTAAGGAGCATGGTGTGAAAAGGCAACTTACCACAGCTCATACACCTCAACAAAATGGCGTTGTTGAGCGCAGGAACAGGACAGTAGTTGAAATGGCTCGTTGTATGTTAAAGGCTCAAGACATGCCTGATTCATTCTGGGCAGAAGCAGTCAATACAGCAGTCTACATCCTCAATCGAAGCTACACAAAAGCTCTGAAGGGGATGACTCCTCAAGAAGCATATTCTGGTAAAAAGCCTTCAGTTTTGCATTTCAGAATTTTTGGTTGTTTCTGTTATGCACATATTCCTGATTCAACAAGATCAAAGTTGGATTCAAAAAGCAAAAAGTGTGTCTTCCTAGGATATAGTGAAGAGTCTAAAGCATACAGGTTATGGGATCCTGAGGCAAGGAAGATTTTTGTCAGCCGAGATGTGGTGTTTGATGAACGACCACACTTAGTAGAAGATAAAGGTAAATCTACTATCTCATCAAACGGAGAAATATCTCACCTTGTGCCTATCAAAAGACAGGTTAAAGTTGAGGAGGAGGAAACATCTGATGGAGAAATTTCCTCAATAAAAAGCCAACCAATTGTAGCTGCACAGCGTAAGCCACTACCGAAGTGGGCACAACAGCTCTTTGATGATCACAATCCACATGTAGATGCACCAGAATCATCATCGGATGGATTACGAAGATCAAAGAGAATAGAGGAGCAAAGAAGAGCCTCAGAACACATTGTTAACATGGCTCTAATGGCAGATATCATGGGTTCGATAAAGGAACCTACCACCATTGAAGAAGCCATTGATGATCCAGATTGGAGAGCGGCAATGCAGTCTGAGTATGATAGTATACTCAAAAATGATACATGGGATCTAGTCGACTTGCCGCCAAAGAAGAAGGTAATAGGTACTAAATGGATTTGGAAAGCTAAGTATAAAGCTGATGGAACATTAGAAAAGTATAAGGCACGATTAGTTGCACAGGGTTTTTCACAGATTGAAGGATTTGATGTTCAAGAAACTTTTGCACCAACAGCACGCATGACAACTATTCGGACGGTACTTGCAGTAGCTGCACAGAAGTCTTGGCCTATTTTCCAGATGGATGTCAAATCTGCATTTTTGAATGGTCACCTCAAGGAGGAGGTATATGTATCTCAACCACCAGGTTTTGAGGTGCCCAATTCAGAAAATAAAGTTTGCAGGTTGAAGAAAGCTTTGTATGGACTTAAGCAAGCTCCACGGGCTTGGTACCAACGAATAGATCATTTTTTCAAAAATATGGGTTTTGAAAGAAGTACTTCTGATGCTAACTTGTATGTAACGAAAAGGGATAGCAAGCTAGTTGTTGTCATTGTATATGTAGATGATTTGATCATTACAGGAGATCATCAGGAACTCATCAATCAAACTCGGATCAGCTTGGGAACTGAGTTTGAAATGACAGACTTAGGTCTACTCCATTTTTGTCTGGGAATTGAAGTATGGCAAAGGAAGGATGGCATTTTCATCTCACAACAAAAATATTCCAAAGAAATTCTCAAGGCATTTGGAATGATGGACTGCAAACCAACTAGCACACCTATGGAGGTAAATCATAAGCTATCTATGGATGATAACATGCCTGATGTAGATGCTAAGAAGTATAGGAAACTCGTTGGAAGTCTTATTTTTCTGTGCAACACTAGACCAGACATTTGCTATGCTGTTGGAGTGTTAAGCAGTTTTTCCAACAAACCTAAGGAGAGTCACTGGAATGCTGGAATGCGAATTCTAAGGTACATTGCAGGAACCTTGGATTTTGGTATTTTGTATACCATAGGTGATACACTCCAAGGATATTGTGATTCAGATTGGGCTGGAGATTGTGATTCTAGAAAATCAGTTTCTGGATATTGTTTCTCACTTGGTTCAGGAATATTTTCTTGGGTAAGTAGGAAGCAACCAACTCTCGCACTCTCCTCCACTGAAGCAGAGTACAAAGCAGCTTGTTTTGCTTCTTGTGAGGCAGTCTGGTTAAGGAGAATTCTTGCAGATATAGGCTTTCCATCAAATATGCCAATTGTACTCAAGTGTGATAATCAAAGTTGTATGGCTATTGCAAAGAACCCAGTATTTCATGCTCGCACCAAGCACATAGAAGTACAGTACCATTACATTCGTGAGCTAATTGAAGATGAAATTGTGGAGCTAGAATATTGCCCAACAGAGGCAAATTGTGCTGACATATTCACTAAAGCACTTGGAAGAGAGCAGCTCAACAAGCATCTTCAACAGATGGGCATAGGACCGAGACCTACTTGATTTATCATCGGTAAACATTGAGGGGGGGTGTTAGTATATGCTCAATGTCTACCCCTCATGATTGTATGCACATTTTGTAAGGCCCCCTTTATGAGGAGAAGCCAAGCGTGCATTACCCAATTGATGGGAATCCCAACTTGAATGTTGGATGAAGGTCATATTGGACCATGTAAGATATTATAAGGAAAGGGAGTTACCAGGGTCCCCAATTGTGGGGTCCGGGGCAGCGGTGAGCAGCCCCGGCTGGGGGGTCCAAGGGGGCCAGCGGGCCCCCTGGTGGGGGTCCGGGGGCAGCGCCCCCGGCGCGACGGTAAAGGGAATATTCCATGGAATATTCCCTATCGGAGTCAGAAATCATTTATATTTGTTAGGTCGGTTCAACCAGTCTAAGCCGTGTATGGCAATTACGCGGGCGGTGGCCGCCCACGCTCTACCGCCCATGTATAGCCGTCCATGGCAGGCCACCCATGATCCTATATATACATGACTTCTGCACTACCTAAGACACCGAGTTGAGCCAGCATACCTCTACCTTGTATCTCCCTATCTAGAGTTGTCTAGATCACCATTTAAGCTCTACCTTGAGAGCGCACGGGTGGACAACGCCATCATCTTTGTACTTGCTGCTAGTAGAAAATTGTTGAGATTCTCCTATATCTGTTATCTTCTCTGCTATTGCTCCTGTGTTATATTGCGTAACTATTGTCTTACACCATATTATGATCATTTTTGAGTTTTTGGGTGTAAAGCACATGTTCATATAATACCCAATAATCTTAGACAAAAGCTGGACCATAAGTTAAAGAAATGCATTTTTCTTGGATATGGGATTCAAGAATAATTGAGACACGTGTCTCACATCCACCTGACATATCCAAGATTATGGTCAAACTTTTGTTTAAGACTGTTGGGTATATGAACATAGGCTTGACACCCAAAAACTCAAAGATGATCATAATATGGTGGCTTCCCTATCCATGACTCTTTCGCCACTTTCAGAACTTCACTAGTACTAGGTGAAAGGTTAATCACATGAACTGTAGTCAATATTGCTTCTACCCAAAATCCTTGTGAAAGGTTTGCATGATGCAACATAGAAGCTACTCTATCTTGAATAGCCATATTCAACTACCTTTACTTCATGATTTTCATTGATGATTTTTTCAAGCATGCATGGGTATATCCATTGAAAGTAAAGTCAGAAGCATTTATGTGCTTCAAAAAGTTTCTAGTTTTGTTAAAATCTGCCAGCGTGCTAGATTTACATGATGCACTTGTTGATGAGAGAACTGATATAGAAAAGGCAAAAAATTATGCCTAAATGGCTGGTGTAGACTTTGCGGGATAGCAAAATAGATGCACCTCTATCATATCATACAGGTTCAGGCTCTCATAGTGACACTCTCACATTAGATTGCTATGCTATGGCTGCCTCTAGTATTTGTGATGAGAATGACTCTGTTTTGTTTGATGAAGCACAAAATTCTAAAAATTGGATGGTTGCTATGCAATCAAAATATGATGCTAGTATGAAAAATGGTACTTGGTCTTTATGTACTAACTTGCCTCTTGGAAAGAAGGCCATTGGCACTAAGTGGGTATACAAGCTAAAGTGTAAGTCCTCATGGAAGAGTTGATAGGTATAAGGCTAGGCTTGTTGCAAAGGGTTATGCTGAAGAAAGAGGCATTGATATTGATGAGACCTTTGCACCTACATGCCGAATGACTACTATTCATAGCATCTGTGCACTTGTAGCTCATCATGGTTGGAATGTACATCAGCTAGACATTAAAGCTAAATTTTTGAATGGTGACTTGCATGAAGAAGTGTATGTTTTTCAACCCGATGGCTTTGTACAGAAAGGGCATGAAAACCAAGTGTGCAGGTTGAAAAAGGAATTATATGTTTTGAAGCAAGCACCATGTGCTTGGTATGAAAAGATACATGCCTACCTGATTGCACATGGTTTTGAGAACATTCCAACTAAGAGCACTTTATATGTTAAGCGTAATGATGTGCTTCTGATGATTGTTGTGTATGTTGATGACATGCTGCTGCTCATTGATCCTCATGAGAAGCATATTTATGATTTTAAGGCTGATTTTCATGCCTCATTTGAGATGTCAAATTTGGGGCAATTGCATCATTATTTGGGCATTCAGTTTATGCAAGTTGATGGCAGAATAGTTTTGTCTCAAACAAAATATATTGACACATTATTGCAGTGTTTGTCTTGAAGACTACAAATCTATGCCACTCCTATGGAGACATGTTTACGATTGATTCTTCTTGATGTTGGAGATGCATTTGATGTTGTTCTCAATCAGATTTAGTTATGCATTACACGGCCAGATTTTCAATTTGCTATCTCATAGATGAGCAAGTTTATACATTGCCCAAGTTTCAAGCATTGGTAGGCAGCTAAGCGCATCTTTTGCTACTTGAGTGGTACCTGACTACTTGGATTGCTTTTCCACTACCACCAGATTTACATGATTTTTTTGACTCTAACTGGGCTAGTTGCTATGACACTAATGTGTCCACTAGTGGCTTTTGTTTCATGCTTGGTAGCTCATGTATATCTTGGTTGAGAAAGAAGCTGCCTACTATGGCCACTTCCAATTGTGACATTGAGTATAGGGAAGCTTTCACAACAACTGTTGAGTGTGTGTGGCTCAGATGCCTTATGGATGATTTAGGTGTTGGTCAGTCTTTTGCCACCACCATCTTCACTGACAATCAGAGCGCATTGGTAGTTGTGAGGAACCCTGTGTTCCAAGCTTGCACTAAGCACATTGAGGTGAATTATCATTATGTCAGAGAGAGGTTCTCTGTTGGAGAGATCAGTTTGACATATGGGCCCACACAGGAGAACATTGTAGACCTTTTCACAAAGGCTCTACCTACGGAGAAGTTTGAAGCATTCTGCAAAGCTTTAAGCTTACTTCCTTTTGTGGATTGATTCCACATAACTTGTCACTTCCTTATACATGAGTGCCAGCTCCTTGTTCACCGCATCACCCTCAGGGGGGATTTGTTGATATATTTAGGTAGTAATGTGTGTGAAAACACTAGGACCACCAAGGCACTCTTTTCCCTCTTTAGGAGGTTTTTTCCCCCGGCTTTCATATATGCCTATAACCCGAACGGGTCACTTATCTTTGTACATTCTAGTGGAAATACATTTAGCATTTTGTGTTGTTCTCCAAGCTTCATCTTCTTCCTTGTGGTGTTCTTGTGCTTTTGCAGACCTCAAAATCCAACAAAATGAAGAAAGACATTTTGTAAAAGTAGGGAATACCTCATCCTTCAATATGTTAGGATATCCCAAAATTTTCTAGTAGCATCATCTATGAAAGTGACAAAGTAAATAGAACCACCTAGTGACTTTGTGGGCATAGGAACACAAACATCTGTATGAAGAAGTCTAAAGGCAAGAATGAATAGTCAATGTGCATCTTATGCACATTTCTAGTTTGCTTTTTGTATTGGAAATGCTCACAAAATGAAAAATTAGAGAAAGATAACACAGGTAACTAGACAAAAGGATAAATATTTACCACTCTAATATGAGATATGTGGCGAAACAACCAAGCCAAATACAAGCCACAGGCTATTCAATAATAGCTAATAACTGTTCTTTCTATGATACGAATAAAGGATAAAGTGAGCCAAATTTGCTTCCTTTTGCAATAACGATATTGCCTTTTGATATGCAAAATTACAGAGCATAGAAAAATACCTTGTAACCAAGGTCATCAACTTGACCAACTGACATTGAACTATGTGACAATTGAGGTACATGGCATACATTATGCATATTAAGTTTTGATCCATCAATGAATTGCACAACCACATCTTCAATCCTAACAACATCACGCTGCTAAGAGTCACCAAGTCTCACTGTACCAAGAGACTTTGTTGCAAAACTAGAGAACCATTCTCTATGTGTTGTCACATGGAAAGCAGCAGTAGAGTCAATCAGCCACCTATGGGAAAGGGAATCAACCATAAGAGCCTCAATGGGCATAGTACTATCAAGTGTCAACACATCAGCATCATCAAAAATAGCATTCATTTCTTCAATCTTCATAGCCAAAGCAAATGGTACAAGTAGCTTACATGCCCATTAACATTATGTCGTTTACCTTTAGCATTCTTTAATGCATAGCACTCTTTATTCATGTGTCCTTTGTTATGACAATAATGACATTCAATATCCCTATTCCTTGATTTACCTCTACTCTTATTTTGTTGACCATTCTTTTCCTTGTTCTTGCTCTTTCCACATTTCTGATTCTTTCCTGGGTAAGAATCTCGAACATTATATGCATCTCCAATCTAAGTGCCAACAATAGATTTTCTATAAACCTCCTCAGTCAAGAGTATTCCACATATGTCATCATAGACTACTTTACCACCAGGTGCACTATTGCTAATAATTATGCAAAACATATCCCATGATGATGGGAAAATGCATAGCAACAAGATTGCTTTCATCTCATTATCCATGTCCATTTTCTGAGCCTGTAATTGAGAGAATATAGCATCAAAATCATTTAGATGAGCAGCAAAACTATCTGAGTCCCTCATGCAAATATCATATAACTTTTTCATCAGATACACTTTATTTGATGCTGTTTCTTTTTCATATGTATTGCATAACTTCTTCCAAATCTCCTCCACACTTTCAAAGTCGAATACTGTAAAGTAAACATTATCCTCTAGATGCAATCAAATGGTAGAACTTGCCATTTGATCCAACTCATCCTAATCATCATCATCATCCATATCAAATGCAATTCTTTGAGATTCCATTTATTGGCTTCCACTATCTCCTTTGAATCAACACATCTTTAATCTGATTCTTCCATTCTTGCCCTTGTGCTCATTCTATTCTAGAGTGAAACCACATGGTTACAAATGCATTCTTGGGAAGTTTTGAAACAAATTTCTCCCAATTCATAATAATTCATGCCACAAGCTTTTAAGTTTCTATTAAAATTCTCTTAAATTCATCAAATCATTCTCTCTGGTTATCTTGCGTTACACTCTCATCATAATAAGGGTGTCGAATTCATTGAATGGAAAGTTCTAATCGAGGAATTGCTATTTATACCATTGATCGTATTAAACAAAATAGTTCAAATGCTTCCTAGGAACGACTATGTTGAATGATTTTCAAATATAATAGAAATCCTAGTCATACAGATGGTTCACATGGATTCACCTCTTACGAAACTCCACAAGCAAGAAAAATAATTCATGAACTCCCCAATTAGATATTTCTTTTGAGGCTCCTCGTCATTCAATTATTGTTAAGAAAAGAATTCTTCTCAGTTTTGTTAGTCAATCAATGAACCTAATGAGCATTGATGTTTTGTTTATTGGATCTTGAAATTGATGCTTCATTTTTTGCAAGCCAAGGAGTCCTTGAGCTTGAGAAACGTAGGTAGAATAGACATACCAATTTTCACAATTTTTGGAGCCCGTTAGATGCTTTAAAATATATTTAGAACCTATTTTTAACTATGTCAGACGCTAAGTCTGAAACTAGCCAAAGCTAGTAGAAAACTATAAAAAGAGTTGGAGAGTTCATTTTTGAGGTTAGAATTTTGGTGGATTGATCTTGAAGCAAGTGATCTTGTATTGTGAGCTATTGAATAGAAGTACTTTCCCATTGCTCTCCTTCTCATATCTACCTTGTGTGCGCATGTGCATTCTTCATGCTTCTCACCATCACCTACACTCATTCACAATCATCATATCACCCTCTCCTTTCCACAAATTGATAGCTAAGAAGGTGAAGCTTCTTGATTGGTGCTCATTCTACTCTAGAGTGACACCACAAAATCACAAATGCATTCTTCGGAAGTTTTGAAACAAATTTATCTCAACTCGTAATAATTCATGCAGCCACAAGCTTTTAAGTTTTTATAGATATTATCTTAAATTTATGAAAGATTTCTCTCTAGTTTTCTCTCCTTACACTATCGTTGACATGAGTTCACTTCTTATGACACTCCACAAGGAAGAAAAATACTTCATGACCTCCCCAATTAGATATTTCTTTTAATTAATTTCCTTGTCCAAGCAAACAATCTTTCTCAAAGATCCATAGAACTTTCTAAGTGAAGGATAAAATAAAAGCATGTACATTCAATATTTGAGACTCCTCGTCATTCAATTATGGTTAAGAAAATAAGTCTTCTTAGTTTCATTAGTTTATCATTGAACCAAATGAGTGTTGATGTTTTATTTAGTAGCTCTTGAATTTGCTCGTCCATTTTTTGCAAGCCGAGCATTCCTTCAACTTGAAGAGCTTAGGCAGACTCCACATACCAATTTCACAATTTTTGGAGCCCGTTAGCTACTTCAAAATAGACTCAGAACATATTTTTTATTTATGCCAGACACTAGGTCTGAAATTTACCAAAGCCAATAGAAAGCTATAAAAAGAGTTAGGAAGATCATTTTTGAGTCTAGATTTTTTGAGCTTAGACTTTTGGTGGATTGATCTTGAAAGAGGTGATCTCGTATTGTGAGGTATTGAATAGAAGTACTTTCCTTCCATTGCTCTTCTTCTCCTATCTACCTTGTGTGTGCATGTGTGTATGTGCATTCTTAGTGCTTTTCACCATCATCTACATGCACATCACTCATTGGTGATCGTCATATCATACTCTCTTCTCCATGGCTTGATCGTTAAGGATGTGAAGCCTCTTAATGTGGTGCTCATTCTCATTTAGAAAGACATGACATGGTTATAAATGCATTATCGGGAAGTTTCGAAACAGATGTCTCTTAGTTCATAATAATCCACAAGCTTTTAAGTTTTTATAGAAATTATCTTAAATTCATCAAAGCATTCTCTCTAGTTTTCTCTCCTTATAATCGCATCATAATAAGGGTGCCAAATTCATTGAATGGAAATTTCGAAAGGAGAAATTACTATTTAGACCCTTGATCCTATTAAACAAAATAGTGTAGATGCTTTCTAGGAATGAATTCATTGAATGATTCCCAAAGATAATATAAATTTTAGTCATGCATATCATTCATGTGGGCTCTTCTATTGCAGCACTTCATAAGGAAGAAAAACACTTCATGACCTCCCCTATTAGATATTTCTTTTCATTAATTTCTTAATCAAAGAAAACGATCTTTCTCAAAGATTTGTAGAACTTTCTAACTAAAGGATGATATAAGAGCACATATATTCAATATTTGAGGCTCCTCATTATTCAATTATTGTTAAGAAAAGAACTCCTCAGTTTCATTAGTTTATCATTCAACCCAATGAGTGTTGATGTTTCGTTTAGTAGCTCTTGAATTTGATGCTCCATTTTGTGCAAGTCAAGGATTCTTGGAGCTTGAGGAACTTAGGTATAATCCACATACCAATTTTCACAATTTTTGGAGCCCATTAGATACTTCAAAATAGACTTAGAACCTATTTCTTAACTATGCCAGACACTAGGTCTAAAACTAACCAAAGCTAGTAGAAAATTACTAAAAGAGCTAGAAAGATCATGTTTTAGTCTAAATTTTTTGAGGTTAGACTCTTGATAGATTGATCTTGAAAGAGCTGATCTTGTACAGTGAGCTATTGAATAGAAGTACTTTCCTTCCATTGCTCTCCTTCTCATCTCTACCTTGTGTATGCATGTGCTTAGTGCTTCTCATCACCACCTACATGCATATCACTCATTCACAATAATCATATCAGCCTTTCATCTCCACAGATTGATAGTTAAGGAGGTGAAGCTTCTTGACATGGTGTTCATTCTAGTCTAGAGTGACACAACATGGTTACAAATGCATTCTTGGGAAGTTTTGAAATATATTTCTCTCAATTCATAATAATTGATGCAAGCTTTCAAGTTTTGATAGAAATTATCTTAAATTTATCAAAGCATTCTCTCTAGTTTCTTCTACTTACACTCTTGTCATAATAAGGGTGTCAAATTCATTGAATGGAAAGTTCTAAATGAGGAATTACAAATTACACCCTTGATCGTATTAAAAAAATACTTTAATGCTTCCTAGGATCGACTTCTTTGAATGATTTCCAAAAATAATAGAAATCCTAGTCATTCATATCTTTCACATGGGTTCATCTATTACGACACTCCACAATGAAGAAAAATACTTCATGGCCTCATGAATTAGAGATTTCTTTTAACTAATTTCCTTTACCAAGTAAATAGGTTTTTTCAAAGATTTATAGGATTTTCTAAGTAAAGGAAAAGAAAAGAGCATGTATATTCAATATTTGAGACTCCTTGTCATATAATTATTTTTTTAGAAAAGAAGTCTTCTCAGTTTCATTAGTTTATCATTGAACTGAATGAGTGTTGATCATGTTTTCTTTACTAGCTTTTGAATTTGATGCTCCATTTTGTGCAATCCGAGGAGCTCTTGAGCTTGAAGATCTTAGGTAAAATCCACATGCCATTTTTCACAACTTTTGGAGACCATTAGATACTTCAAAATAGACTTGGAACCTATTTTTTAACTAACCTGAATGCTAGGTCGAAAACTAGCAAAAGCCAATAGAAAACTATAAAAAGAGCTAGAGAGGTCCTTTTTGAGTCTATACTTTTTGAGGTTAGAGTTTTGGTGGATTGATCTTGAAAGGAGTGATCTTGTATTATGAACTATCAAATGATTGCCCACCTTCTCATCTTTACCTTATGTGAGTGTGTGCATGTGTGTGTGCACTCTCAGTCCTTCTCGCCATCTCCTATGTGCATATAACTCGTATATGATTTTCATATCATCATCTCATCTCCATAGATTGACACTTAAAGAAGTGAAGCTTCTTCACATGGTGCTCATCCTAGTGTAGATTCACACCATATTGTTACAAATGCATTCTTGGGAAGTTTTAAAACAATTTTCTTGCCACAAGCTTCTAAATTTTTATAGAAATGATCTTAAACTCATTAGAGCATTATCTCTAGTTTCTTCTCCTTACATTCTCATCATAATAAGGGTGTCAAATGCATTGAATGGAGAGTTCTCAAGGAGTAATTGCAATTTACACCCTTGATCATATTAAAAGAAATAGTTCAAATGATTGACTTCTCTAAATGATTTCCAAAGATAATAGAAATCCTAGTCATACATATCTTTCTTATGGGCTCATTTGTTATGACACTGCACATGCACAAGGAAGAAAAATACTTCATGATCTTCCCAATTAGAGATTTCTTTCAACTAATTTCCTTTTGCCAAGCAAACAATCTTTCTCAAAGATTTATAGAACCTCCTAAGTGAAGAATAAGATAAGAGCATGTATATTCAATATTTGATTTCATTAGTTTATCATTGAACCCACTGAGTATTGATGTTGCGTTTAGTAGCTCTTGGATTGCTCCATATATTTTGATGTGTGGACTTTTAGAGAAAATTCAGTTTCTTTCTTTAAATCAATAAATGTCATAAGTATCAAAATTTAAAACCATCTTTGCTTCGGTCATTAGACCTTCCATTGAAGATTTGACATACTATAAAAATTATCTTCATTATTGATTGTGGGATATAAAATGTATCCCACCTTCTACTTGAATATCCCATCATCATTCTCCCTCCCTCCCCCATGAAGAAAAATTATTTCCTGTAAGAAGTCATTTCTTTGCATGGAAAACGTATCAAAATATCAATGTCTTATGTAGGAATGTACTTATTTTTTTTTTTAATTTTAAATTTTAATCTAGACTATAACGAACTTTTTTGAGACATTTCTAAGTCTATGCTTGTACTCAATTCGTACACAATGGTATTATGTGAATAAGAACCAAACAAGATCTCTTCTTCTTTATTGGACCCTTCATTTTCCTAAATAAACTTTGAAGTGTTCAAAATTAGGTTTAACTCTAAGGGGTCAGGATAGAAGGAAGATATGAGATTACTATTTTCAATGGGTTGTGCACCTTTGTGAGTAGAAATCATCATATCATTTTACTAGAGACTCCTGACTATCTCTTGGCTCAAGCCATGTTCCCATCATCCACCTATGTATCAAATATTTTTGTTATCTCAAGGATGCCTTTCCTATCTAGATCTTTACCTAAAAGAATTTCCAACAGCTCACGGCTATTTTTTGACAACATTGGTTGGATGGTCATCAACACAAATAAAAAGTGTGGCATATGTAGCATAAAAGTGTTTATTTTACCTACAAGCTAGAGAAATACATTTGATTTCTCGAAACTTTCATTTCTTGCTTAGAATGAGAGGGAAACCACATTGAGTCATCACCATTATTTTGCACCTAGTTCGAGGATAAAATTTTAATTTCTAAGTATTGTCTATCATCCTTGGAAATATTTTTTTTTTCTTGAAGTGTGGAGATTAGTTTTTACAAGGCTTCTAGATACGAAAACTATATAATGTTTTGGTTAGAGATCTTATATAAAGTCCTACACATTACTCAAGTTCTATGTGAAGCTATGATGATCAAATTCATGCTCAAAAATATGGGAGAAACATCAACAAAACGAGCAAGATAAAGACATTGGAAGCTCACTATCATTTTGTGCTACGGATCTTATCATATGGATCTTTTGGTTCGTTGATCATTTGCAATCATACCAACTTTTATCATCGATAAGAATGAAAAGTTTTAATGTTGTGTTCAATGGAAAGTTTTTATGAAAAAAAGAAATTAATTTTCATGATTTAAATATTTTGGAGTGAACACAAACTTTACATTATGGCTCCAAGTTGAGGAAGCCGTTACACTTTACACACCCTCCTTACACACACAAACACACACACACACACACACATACATACATACATACATACATACATACATACATACATACATACATACATACATACATACATACATGCATGCATACATACACACCCACACACACACACATACACACACATATACATACATACATACATACATGCATGCATTCATGCATGCATGCATACATACATACACACCCACACACATACACACACACACACACACACACACACACACACACATATATATATATATATATATATATATATATATATATATATATATATATATATATATATATATATATATATATATATATATAAGCGTCGATAAGAATTTTCATTTTTGAGCACACATGTCTCTGGTTAGAAGCTTTTGAAGGTGATCATTTCAAGTTGATGTATGGTGAATTTCAACTCAAGTTATGTGCAAAGTCTACATTGGTTGTAAGTTTTGATTGAAATCTTTGCAAGGTAAGTGATTCATACTACAATGCATTCTTGCTTTCTCATAGTTTACATCAAATTTTCTACTTATCAATGGTGTTTTGAAGTTCCATTCTGTATTGAATGAAAAGTTTTAATGTTGTGTTCAATGAAAAGTTTTTATGAAAAAAGAAATTAATTCTCATGATCAAGTAATTTTGGAGTTAACACAAACTTTACACTAGGGCTCCAAGTTGAGCAATCCTTTACACTTTACACATCTTCCTTACGCACACAAACACACACACACACACACACACACATACATACATACACACATACATACATGCATGCATGCATAGATGCATGCATAGATGCATGCACACACACTCGCACACACTATAGCATGCATGCATTCCCCTTGTCATCACTATAGCTGCACATGTCTCCATTACTCAGTAAAACGATTGGCTGAACGTCCATTGTTGTGGTTACTGTTAGTGCATGCAACAGGCCTTATATCATAGCAAATTGTACTTTGTATCTTTCGTTAGATTAATAGATATACAACCTCAATGCCATAGAAAATCAAATAAGAGAAGATGAAAATCGAATAAAAGACGATGAGGAAGAGGAAGAATTACTGCGCCTAACATAATGTTCGCAAATGAGCAGTGTTCGCAAATAGCCTGGAATATATTCGAGGGAGGTATTGAAAGGCTGTTCGGATGAAATTTCTCATCTTTATGTGAATGATTTTGTGTAGTGAGCATAAAACAGTGCTCATGATCGACAAAGTAGGTCCATGAAGCCGCGCTCAATATATATATTTTATAAGATTTGGAAGTCATCGAGTGTTGTTTGATATTGGCTTCTTTTCAATCTGTTTGGATTCATGATATTATGTCTGCAGTGGCCTACGGGGACGGTTTAGGTACTCATGAGGAGCGGCGTCCATAGGGGAGCTGTTCTCGGTAGTACTATAAACCTCCAAACACATATGAAGCCAGTAACCACCATGGTTGTGGACCGCCACAACATATACTGTGGTCACCATAGCCCCTCCTAAAACTTGCCCTCTGTAAGCTTTTCTACATCAGCGAGTACTTTGGAAGCTGTAAATGATTAGCTTACGTCTCGGCTAGATAGTGGAGAGCATGAATACATCACGCGAATGAGTAATGTGGGTTCATGTTGATGGTGAAAGGTGAGGAGAAATTGTTGATTGTACTTTTTCTTGACGGCAATTGATCACATCTATAGGAAAGGCGTTTACATCAGTTTTTAGAGATAGGACAAAGGGAAAAAAATATTTGTTGATGTTGATGATGATGATAGCGGAGGGAGATGATTTTATTGTTTGTTGGCTTGCTATGATTGCTCTATTCCATGAAAGCGAGATTGCACTTGCGCAAGGAGAAGGTTTGAGGGGACGTTCTGATACCATTATCATGTCTGAAAGAGAACGCACAGGAATTTTACTTATGAGGATTAGGAATTTTACTTATGAGGATTAGTGTAGAAGAAGAAATAAATGTGAAGCAGGTCACGTAAGCATTAATGGCGGAGGGTATACAATTCTGAAAATTAATGAAGGAGGATATTGAAACTTAGGGATAACAAAATCTATAATTCCGAGGATCGATGTTGAATTGAGCATCTATAATTCTGAGGATTGTCTGGGGAGATAACGGTGAACGACAGGTGCTTGTGCAACAGGCTATGGCGAAGAGTTGGTGCAGAGTTCCATTTATCATTGAGATTGCTTTTTGTGCATGCCTGGAAGAGAGTGAATCCGCCAACTGCGCTTTTTACTTTCTCTCCGTGTTTTTTTTTTTCTTGTCGATTCCCTGGAATTGAAGAGCACTCCACTACTGGATTTTGCAAGAGTGGCGAAATTTGTCCATGTGCGCGAGTGTACACTTCGGCGATGGGTGATGATCGTGTGAGAGGAGAGGGGTTGGTACAGAGGATAGATGCATTCAGTAGCCCCATGATTTGGGTCTTCTTTAGCTGCTTTTGCTGCTTGTTCTCATGGATCAGGTTGCCCATCCGGCCAAGGCCTTCAGGAAAGCTAATGGCGCAAGATATGCTCGCAGAGAGCCTTTCGGTTGACGAGTAGGTGCAGGCCTTGTACATACGTAATGAATGGAAACCCAAAATATCTGGATAATCAATGAAAACACTAAATACGCTACACTGCAGACACAGAGGTGGAACTCCATTATTCTTAATACAACGCATAAGATTATGGCGATCTGTGACAGACAGAGAGGGCCACTAGGCCAACCTCTCAGAGATGAGCGATGCTTAAGAGCATGTTACGGAAAAACGGGGGAAGGCCTGTAAGCAAGGTGGTAGTGATAGCGCTGTCGAGAGCAGGAGGTGAGAAACATCGAAAATGAAACGAGGGTCGGAGGAAGAGGTCTTTTTCTGCGCGAGGGGCGGCACCGGCCACTCCAAGCGCAGAAAAAGCGATACTTCGCGAGGAGCGAGGAAGGAACGAAGCGGGACCCTTCATATCGGAAGGTCATTTCTCTGCTTGTTCACCGAGAGCGAAAATGATAGGAAGATGCAGCACCGCGTTGGAGGGTTGCAAGCTGCACAGAGAGAGAGAGAGAGAGAGAGAGAGAGAGAGAGAGAGAAAGAGCTCGCGTGACCGGTGAGTGTGGCCGTGATCATGAGGGTTGTCGTTGGATCGCTTTCGTCAAATCTATTATGGGGAGAGAGAGAGAGAGAGAGAGAGAGAGAGAGACTTCTGTCGTAGAACTGCCCCACGCGGAGCATGTCGCTAAAGCATGCGACATCGTCATGCTTGTCCTCCAGGTCTTCACGAGTCCACCACAAAACGCACTCGCCTTGTCTGCGTGCGAGCATGGACACACATGCTCTATAAACCAGATGACTGACCATACATGGTCTACATAAACCAGAAGATGAAGCCCATGAAATGTACTTCTGCTTCAAATCGAAACCATGGAATGTACTTCAAATGCACCATCGGGAGGGGCCTTGAAGGTATGATGGTTGTGTTTCAGGTCACAAATTAGTCGACCTACGAGTGTCTTTCATGTCATATAAGCTTCCAAAGGGTCGCATACCTCTATTTTGGTGATGCTCCATTGATGATCTATAAATTTGCTTCTATGTTCGATTTCGATAATGCAAATATGAGAGATTAAGAGGGGAAATTTAGGGGCCATTTAGAGTTGGATGACTATTTGCTAAGATTTTTCGAAAGAAGTGGACTTTTTTAAAAAATATCTAGAGGACTAAAAATAGGTATATGAAATATGGGTTCAAAGGATTTGAAGCATGTTATAATCTCCCCACCATTATGGATTTGGTGTAGTTTTATATCATGGTCCACCATGAATGATCTTATGGTACAAATGGATCACAATTTTCGGATATTCTAGCCGATGTCTCATATGATTACATCCAAGGCTTTAACATTTAATACCATTAAAATGAAAAGGTACTCATAATAATAATAATAATAATAATAATAATACTAATAATAATAATAATAATAATAATTACTAATAATATGATGTGTACCATGCAATATGATGATGATGATAATAATAATAATAAAATAATAATAATAATAATAATAATAATTACTATTATTATTATTATTATTATTATTATTATTATTATTATATTCCTTATGGAGTCTCCATGTAATTTCATCCATGTGTACCACGCAATATGTATTGATGGCGTTATATGGGTCCTCAAATTGGCACTCCATGAAGTTGATACTCTTTATATTACTATATTTTGGTAGTGATGTGTGTGAACACACTCAAGACTATAGAGAAATACTGCTCCTAAGCTTCTTCTTATTCTTCTTCTTCATGTTGATTTTATGCATTTTTGAACCCCAAACTCCAACATTAAGTATCAAAGTAGGTGATTGGTTCTTGAGGTGCATTGTCTACATACCCTCACTCACTATCTCAAATTATTGTGAAAATTGGTGAACATATTCTTGAATGGTGCATTCCTCAAAAAATATTCTCTTATGAGATTTTCATGAAGCTCAAAAACTGATTTGAACTCATTCCAACCTTCTAAAGCAGTATCATAGTGACTTGTAGGAAATTTTATCCTTTTTTCCCCAAACATACATACATACCTACACACACCCTGGAGATCCATTAGGTAACTCTATTCAATGCTTTTGAGAAACAATCATTTTTTTGCATCTAGATGGAGTGACTAGCCATACCAATGGACAATGATGTGTTTCATGTGTCTGCTATTGAGGATAGATTGGATGGTTTCACCTATGCATTATGTGCGTACATGTGCCATGTACTTGTTGCAAAGGGATTATGGAATGCTATGCATGGTGTTGAAACATGTCTTATCCCAACTTTGAATGTTGTATTTTATAGAGGTGGTGTTGAGTTTGTTGTAGGTTGGTGAAGTTTGATGTCAAGTACACCATCAACATCACCACCTAAAGTTTGATTTCAAGTACACCATCAACATCACCCACTATAGAGCAACTTAGATGGGATGGTAGACATCTTGCAGAAGCACATGCATTGATTCTTTTATTTGTCAAACATCCCTTCCTATTCATCTAATTCTTATCAAAGTTTTTCTTCCATTATTTGATGGATGATGAAAGGCAATCCAAATTCCTTGACTTTTAATGATTTAGTATAGTGTCTCATCTCTATGATACAAGTACTCAAATTAAGTTTTGATTTAATTAATCTCTTCCTCATGAAAAATGGCACATTTAGGCACAAGAATCAATACAAAAGATACATTCTAGCTCTACTTACAAGAAAACCTAGTAATTTTCATAAAAAGTGTGAAATCTTTATTGAAACTGATCTTGTTGGCTAATCTTGGAGTCCATTGATGAAGAAGGGTTTGTGGTCTTATAATACTACCCAATTTGATAATTTTTGGCGCTGTTTCCGGGGAAGCAAGCAAAGCTTTCAACCATTGGAGCTTTGGATCTTTGCTAGATCTTCTATGTTGATGGTAACAAATATTTTTGCAAAATCATTCTGAATCATCAAGTGTGCAAAAATGAAGAGGCGAGTGTGTTTAGCTTTGGAAAAGATTACTTCATTTATTTTGTTTAGGAGGATAAGCAAAGAGTTGCATGTTGTTCTCTAATCTCAAATTACAAGATCTCCATCTTTCTTCATCAGTTTTTAACTTCATTCATATGAAACCCTAGATCAATCATTCACTTTTTGTTTTGGGAAAATTTTTGAATATATACAATAGATAAAACAAAATTAAAAAATAAGCCAATGGAACTGAGGGGAAAATAAAAGGATAACATCATTGAATTATCAATAATCAAAAGAGCCAAGAAAATCAAGAAATATTAAGTTAGAAGGAATTTCTTTGCTACATTGTTATTTGAGAAAAATCCACTATTCTTTTTGGTTTTGCAGGAGTGAAAAATCCACTATTCTTTTTGGTTTTGTACAAAGTAACAGAAGTGAAAAAATTTGCAAAAACAAAGGTAAAACCTAAAATCATAATTTTCTACAAAAAATCGTGATTTTTTGATTATGGTAAGATCATTCAAATTTTGGGAAAATTGAAAATTTTTTATTGCAAAGTAAGAAGGAAATAATAATAAGTTCAAATCAAAAGGAAAACTTGAAATTCCATAACATAAAGTGAAAATCACGATTGTGAGCAAGAACTATAAAAAGAGGAGTTAGAAAAAAACTCAATTCAATTAAGAGAGTGAGAGAAAGAGCATAGAATCGTGTTTTGCGAACAAGCTAATTCTAGCAGCTAGGAGTTGTCCAAAACCAAGGTAAAAAAACATTTTTTGATTATACAATATGATTGATTTATGAATTTTTTGCAAAAAAATTAAATTAGAATTAGTTATTTACGAAATCATGATTTAAAAAAAATGCATTTGCATGATGAAAATATAAATTTTTGATAAGCTTTCTTTTATTGCATGGAATTATTTTAAAAGCCGCTTGTAATGATAATAAGAAAACAAAAAAAATAGCGATTTTTTTTGCAAAAAATCACTCAAAATCACGATTCTCTGATAAAAAACATGATTTTCAAAGCACAAAATTTTTAGTGAAAATCGTGATTTTTCACGATTGTGAGCAATCACAATTGTTTCTCGAATTCGTGATTGTGAGCTTCAAAATTTTAAGATTTTGACCTCACAATCACAAAAACTCACAATCGTAAAAGATACGATTGTGAGTGGAAAAAACATGATTTTGAGTCACAAAATTGCAATTCTCAACAGAGAATCCAGACTTTTCAAAATCGCATTTTTTTTGTTGAAAATCACGATTTTGAGGGCCGAAATGTCATGATTTTGAACTCAGGATCGTGAAAATTCACGATCATGTGCAAACAAGATTGTGAGCATAAAAACACAATTTTGAGTTACAAAATTGTGATTTCACAAAATCGTGATTTTTACTTGAAAACCACAATTCTCTACACAAAAGCGTTTAAAAAAGAGATCAATTTTTTTTTCACAAAGACACAAAGTTAAAAGAAAAATTATCAGGAAAAAAATTATAACACCATAAAAATCGTGATTTTCTACCAAAAACATGATTTTGAGTCAGAATTGTGATTTTTCAAAAAATTCTTAAAAAAATTGAATGAACGTACAAAAATAATAGAAATTTTGAAATAAACAGTTAAACTTAGAGAGCTTAGACAAAGATTAAGTCAAAAAAATAATTAACCCTAGTTTCCTCAAACAAATTAGGGTTCTATTTGAAACTGAGCAAAGGTGGATGAAACTAAGATCAGGAGTGGTTGTGGACCATAGCCAAAGACCTTCCAAGATTTGGATACAACAAAACACTAGAGAAAGTGAAGAATATCCATATCCTTCAAACACAAATATGGAAAACATAAATGGAGTAGAAACCTCTAACACTGGAGACTAGAGGAACATCCTCAAATACATGTATACAAATAGGTTTGGAATGTATGTGTATGAAGATTGCTTGCCTAAGGATCTCATTAGGTTGAGAAACTTAGAAATTCCTTTAAATTTGATGCCACTAGCTCAATTTAAGGCGATGATGTGTCTATGTCTTCAAAACTTATCCTGAAAATACAAATGACTTGGGTCAACATTCAGATAAAAGAGCATGTGAAAAAAATCTAGAACAACCTAAGATTCCAAGAACCAGTAGGAATAATACTCCAGTAGAGCCAGAAAGGGAGAAAATACATCAGACTTCACTTAATCCTTTCTTAAGGGAGGGAGAATCTATGCATAAATTCCCTATAAGAAGGAGTCATGAGTGGAATAACACTCGAGGAACCATGAGACCTTATCAGGTAGCAAAGTGCATGAAAAAAACCATATGATGGATCTTCAGATCCCCATGACCATGTAGCTGAATGTAAAAAAATCCTTAGAGCACAAGAAATACAAGATTATAAAACACAATTTGAACCATTTGTGCTGACTCTATCAAGACCTACTTTGACATGATTTCTCCCATTAAGAAAAAAAATGTTCACAGACATAGAAGGATTTTTGGAGGGATTCAAGGTGAATTCTCTAAAACAAGAATTAAACATAGCACTATTACATTGATCCACACGTTTAGGAAAAAAATAATCAAAGTGTAAGAGAGACTACAAGAAGATCTAAACAATATTTGGATAGATGCCCTAGGGATGAAAAATCATCAATGCCTAAGAGAGTGTCTTTATTTATAGAAGGATTAAATAATGCACAATTGAGGACTATGGTCTATTACAAGAGATGTCATGACCTAGATTCATGTGTAAAGGAAGCCATTGATTTGGATGACAATAGAGGGAATGATCTTCAAATTTTTGAACAACAAAGAAACAATGAAACTAAGTTACCCTCCAACAGAAGAATTATCCAGTACCATAGCTAAAATTTTAGGAGCTACAACTAAACTAGACTTAGTTAATTCTAGAATGACACAAATCAAGAAATGTTATGTATGTGGAGAGAATCATCCTACACACATGTGTACTCATCAAAATCCACAATACTTACAAGATAGGAGAACACGCAAAGTATCGTACTCAAAGAAAAATGGACAAATCATACAAGGGATGAGTTTTTCTACAACAAACAACCTGTGAGGGAAAGGGATTACAAAGCTAAAACTAGTCAACATAGAGATAGGGAATTGTTGAAAATAAAGTCTCAATCATGCAAAAGGACTCAACCACAAGTTTTGCAAGTGGTCCAATAAAAAAGGAGGATCAAAAGTCATGGAATCAAGTTAGAAGCTCCACCAAAATCAATAAAATTCAAGTCTCATCAATCACCCACCAAAAAGTGAACCTACACTGATTGGTGGGTGACTAGCTAGGTTGTGGGAAAAGTAAAATCATCCCCCATTAGCGGTATCAGATCATTGTGGAGGCTTGGAGATATCAATGGGCATCATATTGAAGACTTGAAGGGATGAAGAAAACTCATGAAAGCACAAGGAGGGCTTAACAAAGCAAGAAGACATCAAAAGGGGGCTACGTCGATCAAGATCTCAACTAGTTGAAGGTTAGCAAGGGAGATGCTATCAAAAGGTAAAATTCACACCTTCTAAAGCATACAAAAACTTGAGGAGAAGCTAGGGAGGAAACTTAGAGCTCAATATGGATGAGTATAACGCACATATAGAGAAGTTAGAGAAAGGTAATTATCAACCATGGAAATTTAGAGTAAGCAACTACCTTATGGGTACATGATTGTGGGGATTAGTGAGCAACACGGAGCCAATGCCTCATGTACATGATCCAACACTTCAAGGGCAGGTCAAAACACTTAATGGATAGATAGAAAGGGATAGGAGAGTCATATTTATTCTATTCCAACACATAAGCAGTAACATGATATTGCATATACAAGACTTGGACACATCCAAGAAGGTTTGGGAGACCTTGGAGAGATTATTTGGATGGACAAGGAATGAAGCTCATTCAAGTGAATGAGTAGCAAAGGAAAGGATAAGGCAAATGATGAAGACCATCGATGGGTAGACATGGAATTTACAAGTGATGAAGATATGAAAAAATTATAAACTCCAAGGTTTAAATCATCTAAAATAAGGAGGAGGAGATTCCTACCACCTAATGGTGAGGTAAGTTCATCCAATCGAGTTAAACACCATGCTCAACGGTTAATGAATGATTCATTCATTGCAAGACACTGCCTACATGAGTCTAGTTATAACTTGTGAAGAACCTAACTTTTTTGAAGAAGCAAATAAGCATAGGGAATGGATTGAAGCAATGGAGGAGGAATTCAAGGCACTTGAAGAAAATGAAACTTATTCATTGGTTCCAAGAACAAAGGACATGAAATTCTTTGGCAACAAATGGGTGTACAAGGTAAAGAGGCATGCAGATGGGAGCAAAGAAAGAGAATAGAAAATAACACCAAAGGAAGATAGGAATGAATTAAAAAAGAATGGTTCATGGAAAGAGAGGAGAGCTAAACAAAAGGCCAAGTGGGAGAAAAATTTAGAAGGAATAGAAAAAGAAGACACAAAACAACCTTCAAAAGACAATGCAAGGTATAAATCTAACACAACACTCATAATTGTAGCAATATAAGGAAATTATCAAAACAATTGGACACTTTAATAATGGCATACTAAGAAAGATTAGAAGAAGGACCAAGTGTTGCAGATCACACAAAAGTATACACTATGCCTGATTTGGAAGAAGAAAGAATGATGTTATGTAAGGAAGTAATATAGAAAACCCAACAATTACTTGAACAAGAAAATACAACAACTCCAATTACAAAAAAAGTTAGTATATAAGAGAAATTATGGGAGAAATTAAAAAAAGACAAGATATAGAAACAACATGATATGCACAATGATAAAGAGACACAAGAAGAGGAAATGTTATTGAAAATGCAAGTCAAAATTTTTTATCATTGTAGAATTCTATGCCAATGGACTTTAGGAGAAATAATCTTGGAAAACCCTCACATCCACTATCTTTTGGCAAAATCACTAGAAAACTCTTCCACTGATTAAGATAGAGAGGCAATCATGCAGATACCTATGGATAAAATTAGGGGATAATGTGAGGGAGAAGAGGGAAATTACAATACTCTTAGTTCATTTTGATAAAAAACAAAGCAATGTTATTTTAGATAATGGAGTTGGTGTAGCTATTACGACTAAAAGAAGTTGGGAAAAATGGGGAGCTAAACCACTTCACCCTATTAAAAAGAAACTTGTAGATGGAAACATAGAAACACCATTAGGAATTTGGGAGAAAGAGATAATAGGAATCCATGGAATTGAAATTGAACACACATTTGCAATAGTAGAATTTCCATGGCTTACCTCTTATGAGATTATCCTAGGAAGAACCCTTATGAGGCAAATGCAATTTGTTGAAGATTGGGCCAAAGATTTTCTTTATCTCCAAAATTAAGGGAACATTACCAAAGTTAATATGAGAAGAGGAAGTTATCGCAACATATCCTCAATGGAATGGAACAAAGTACATCATGAACATGGCAATGAGACTGAGCCTAATGAAAGCAGTGATAATGAAGCACCACTTTGGACATGTGTTTCCACAAAGATAAAACTACCAGAAATATTTTTGTTGAGAAAAGAATATTGCATAAATGAAAGCAAAATAGAAGATACAGGGTACACACCTCAAAAGTTTAATGATGAAGATTTTGAGCTATATGCATGGAGTCAGATCTTGTCTACTTTAGATGTAGCAAATGAACAAAATGTGGCAATGGATTTTCAAAATGATGAAGGTTATGATATTTTCTATATATGATTGAGAATGATAAGAATTGAGGAAGGAAATTTTGAATCCAAAAAGGAAAAACACATCCAAGAATTCAGTAACAAAAACTCATATATATAGGAAGTGCAAGCTGGAGATATGATCAGAGATAAAATTTGAGGGAAATATAATAATTCCAAACACTAGGAGGATCCAAAACATCACAATTTACAAAGAAATTCCAAATATGAAAAAATAGAAGTTAAGAAAGAAGAAGAATAAAACTTTGATGTTCTACTCAATTTCAAGAAATATGAAATTGAGGAAAGATTATTGCTCAATCTGAAACCTACGAGAGAAAAGAAAAAAGGAGAATCCTATGACAAAAAAGAAGAAACAAAAAAGATGGTGATAGCTCAAGAAGGGGAAGAAGATAGATAGATAGTGATAGTAGATGATAAGGAAAAAAAGAAGAAGACGCTTTGATCAAACTTGCTAGGGAATTTAGAGATGTGTTTGCCTATAGCTACAAAGATTTGAAAGGAATAAATCCCAATACCTGTGTACATAAAATACCCATTGCACCATATGAAAATCCTAGTAAGCAACGGCATTATACATATAATGATAAATAATTTGCAAAGATTAAAGAGAAAATAGATAAATTGTTGGCTACCAATTTCATTTATGAAATTGAGTACACAGAATGGACATCTCCAATAATTGTGGTTCCAAAGAAGAATGGAAAAACTAAGGGTTTGCATAAATCTTAAAAGAGTTAATGCACCAACTATCATAGATAGTTACCCATTGTCAATAACAGATCATTTGCTAGAGAGAGTTGCTGGAAAAGAAGTTTATAGCTTTTCGGATGGATTTTCATGCTATAACCAGGTACCTATTGCATTAGAAGATCAACACAAGATTGCCTTCGCAATCAAATGGGGTGTTTTTGCATTTAGGTTTATGCCGTTTGTCTTTACAAATGCACCAACCACATTACAAAGGTTTATGTGCCATGTATTCAAAGGTTTTCTAAGAACATGGTGGAAACTTATAGATAATTCATGTACATTTTCTAATCAAAGAGAAGATCATCTACAAGACCTAGAAAATATATTCAGAACATGTAGAACTTACAGAGTGTGTCTAAACGCTGAAAAATGTGTCTTTTTTGTTAGATAAGTAAGAATGTTAGGATACATAATCTCCAAGAATAGAATATCAACTGAGAGGAGAAGATAAAAGCTATAGAGAATCTATCAAAACCAACAAACGTGAAGGGATTGCAAACATTCATAGGACATTGTTGTTATTATACGAAATTTGTGTACAAGTTTGCAGAAATTGTTGAACCTCTATATGCATTGATTACTATATTTGAGTAGACCAATGAATGTGAGAAAGTCTTTGAAACCCCAAAAAAATGTTTGGTCATAGAACCTATCCTAAACACTCCACAATGGGATCTAATATTTCATGTGCATGTAGATGCTTCTAATTTTGCCTTAGGATGTGTGATAGCACAACACATAGAAGGAAGGAAATTAGATCTTCCCATTGCATATGCAAGCAAAAAATTAAATCAAGCTGAGATAAACTACATCACAACTAAGAAGGAAGAATTAGGAATGGTGTTTTTAGTAAAGAAGTATAGACATTATTTGTTGGCTAACAAGTTTAAGTTCTTTGTAGATCATCAAGCTCTATTACATTTAGTAAACAAACCTTATCAAACAAGCATAATAGTCAGATGGTGCTTACTTCTCATGGAGTTTGAATTTGAAATGGTAGTAAGACAAGGGAAAACCCATTTGAGAGCAAATCATTTATTAAGAATTCTCACTAGAGAAAAATCACATTTAATTGATGATGAGCTACCTAATGCATATCTCTTTCATGTAGAAAGCATACCAAGATGGGCAAGCTCCTTGATACCCATTTTGTCAGTTGGACCAAGAACATCAAAATGGATTTCCACACATTTGATTTTCCAAAGTAAAAACTTTGTTCTTTTATCAAGACATTTGTACCATGTAAATAACATTGGAGTACTACAATATTGTGTTCCTAAAGAAGAACAAGGCATATATGTAAAGAAAGCACATATTTGGAATCCATGTTTCCATGCTTCAAAGGTTGTCACCTTAAATAATTTGGCACGGATGGGAGTTCATTGGCCAACCAAATAAAAGGATATGGAAATACACATAGCTTAGTGTGAAAAATGTCAAATAAATTATCAAAGAGAATTAATAACATTGTTTGGGTTCAAAGAGAATCCTAGGTGGAGTAATCATATTGTGGAACAATCAAAGTAATATTAAGAATTCAAAAGAAGGAAATTCAGACACAAGAAATATGTAGGAACTAAGTAAGTACTCATCAAGAATAAGTTATACAAAAGAGGAATGGATGGATACTTAAGAATATGTGTTCATGAAAACAAATACTTGGAAATGTTAGAAATGGCTCACTCAAGTGTAGCAGGAGGTCAGTGAGAGAACTACTAAATCAATTCTATATTTAGGATTTTTGTGGCCTAACTTATTTCTCGATGTAAACCTATTTGCATAGAGATGTGACATTTCCAAAGAACAAGACAACCAGTAAGGAAAGATGAAATGCCCCTTAAGCCTTTAATATCTGCAAGAGTCTTTAGCAAATGGGGATTGGACTTCATTGGACCTATACATCTACCAACTAAAAGCTCACATGTAGAATATATTTTAGTGGCGACATATTATTTGTCCAAATGGGTTGAAGCAAAAGCCAATATAAAAAATGATGCTCATACAACTGCAAAATTCTTATATGAATACATCATCACTATGTATGGATTAACAATTGATTTGGTAAGTGATAGGGGGACTCATTTCTTGAATCAAGTGGTTGAAACCTTGACAAATCAGTTTATGATCACACATAGGAAATCTGCACCTTATCACCCTCAAGCCAATGGCCTTGCATAAAGTACCAACAAAGCGTTATGCATTGTGATTTCCAAACTAGTGAATACCAAAAGAATAGATTGGGATATGCAACTACACCATGTCTTATGGGCATACAGAGTAGCATATAAAACCTCAATTGGAACTACTCCTTTCAATTTATTTTATGGCAAAAATGTATTTTTGCCGATGGAATTCCTTATACCTACCTTAAGGACAGGGAACCAACTACAATGGATTGGAAATGAACTATTTGATAGAATTTTGGAGTTAGAACAGTTGGGAACTTCTAGAATGCCAATAGTTATGAGTATATATGCAGATAAAAAAAGACAAAAGGCTTATCATGACATACAGATCAAGGAAAAATATTTATAGGAGGGAGAACTAGTCTTAGCATACACACTTAAGGAATATAATAGGAAATTAAAAAAAGGGACATGGACCATATATCATTCATAAGATTAGTCCTAGTGGAGCAATACAGTTTTGGATAGTGAAATTATGCCAAATTATGTGAGTGGATGTAGAAGTAAAAGATATATGAAACTCTTAACAAGTCAAGAATGGAGAAGAATACAACAATCATACAAAAGAAAACAAGAAGAAGAACAGATAAGACAAGAAGCTCAGAAAGAAGCCAAGGAAAGGATCAAGAAATACAAGGAAGTAAGGGAATTAATGGTGTGTGAAATAAAATCTGATAGGATAGATAAACATCTACTAGTCACCGCTATACATTATGAGGAAAGTTAAATTAGGGTTTTATTGGACATAGGATCCCAAATAAAGCTAATAAGCTAAGAAATATTCAATCACTTCAAGAGAAGGAGAAGACAAAGTACAACATTAATTAGAATGATTGATGGACAAACACTTCCAACATTATGAACTCAAAAAAGTATTCTTAAGATAGGGCAGGGAAGAATCCACTATAGAATGTGAGGAATGGCCTGATGAATTAATGCCTAAAAATTAAAAAAAATGAAGATATTGTTTGTAAGTGATGATGTGCATGACTCAGAAGGAAGCATACATGGTCAATAGATGGAAACTTTCAAAATTCCACTAAATGATAATCTAAAAGATCTGTAGCACAATATAAAGAAGGAATCAATACAGGATCATATAAAGATGTCATACGATAGTAAAGAAAAATCAATAAGAATATGGCAAGTATAGACCTTCCATTATGACCATAGGAGGATGAAACAGATACAGAGACTAAAAGAAAGACTACTAGACTACAAGAATATGATAGATTTGGAGACCCAAACAATCAACAGACAAAGGGAATCAAGAAAAATCATCAAATATACATAGAAGAAAAACAATAAAACAAAGGGAAAAATAGTAATCATATAGAACATAGTTCAACAACAACATGAGAATATTACTAAACAAAAGAAAACCTCATCATCAGAAAGCCACCTCAGTACATTTCTTATGACCTGAAGTTTGCACCATAAAGAGGATGCATTATCAAAGAATTCATGTATAGGGCTGTAGTACAAAGTCATGCATTCACTAGGCACAAAAATGTTAATCCCATGCACAAATAAAAAATCTTTCTATTATAGGAGAAAGACCTGGAAGGGGAAGACAAATTAGAAGGAATACTTGGATATCTCATGACCTCTCATTATTATTTTTTTGATTTATCATCAATATGAAAAAAAGGGAGAAGAAAAGAATTGAAAAAAAATACAGTTACGTAAATATATGTACACAAATATTTTAATTAAAAAAACACAAAGCAAGATATAGAAGTGTGGGTTAGTAATATTTTTTGCAATTTTAATTATTTCCAATTTTTTTCTTTTTCCTTAAATAATCAATGAGAATATTCATATCTATGATTATCTTTTTGGTATTCCAAATTCAAGATTCCTTCCAATTGCACTAGAAAAATCTTGCTACAAGTGCAATGAGCACAAGAGTTCTTAAAGAATATAGTGATATTACTATGTGATGTTGAGTGGTGTAAAATTATTTGTTTTTTCTAGTGATTGATGCAAAAAGAATTTGTTTGTATCTTTTTATTAATATGTGTGGAGTGTTGGTGTGATTTCTCTTACAGGAAGACCAAAATGCTTCCAATAGCTGAATTGGAAGTCGATGCAGTGTCCTTATCTATAGGACATTGGTTCTTGGATAGTGATGTGGTAGAGGAAGTTGTGGAGCTAGATTCAGAACACAAAGAAGTCGAGAACAAGAAAAAATAGAAAAGGAGTTGAGGGATTTTCTAAAAATAGTCAACAAACACATTTTCATAGTAAAGAAAGGAAAGTTCAAGTACACCATGCTAAGCCAAGAGTTTTATAACTTCCAAAGATCAGTAGCAGCTTATAAGAGATGGAGGGCAATGGGCCTACCTAAGATTCTTGAGGAACCCATGTTCTTCATTGATTTTGGAAGATGTGAAGAGGTCATGTCATTTTTAGAGGAAGTTAAAATAAGCATAGAGGCTTATTTTGTTTGCAAAGTTTAAAAATTGGAGAGTGAAATAGTAAGCATCACAATCAAGGGAGAACATATCAAGGATGCCTTAAATTTCTACCCAATGGGAACCAAAATTGATGTTAGTTTTGTGAAGAAGAATTCAGCCACATATGCTAGATTTACAAAATTCTCTGACTTCAAAGAGAAAGAAAATGAGGAGTTGGCCATCACAATTTTTCTACAACTCCTATGTTTTCCAAGGTTGCCTAGGTATACTATGCCACATAAGCCAGCCACCCTTGTGATGCTAAACAAAAAAGATAAAACAAAACCCTTTGGAGTGGTGGACATGGCACCATATCTTCATGAGCAACTAAAGGAAGTAGCTAAGCACCAGGAATCCAAAAGATTCATGAATGGAGACAAGTTGCTAAAAAATATTATTTACCATGTATTGGGTACTGAAGATAGGTTAAAGTTAACTCCTGAAGCTTAGATATTTAGAGCGGCTATGAGTGGAGTCAAAATTCCACTTAGAACAATATTTTTTAAAGAGACATGGAGGAAAAGAAAGAAATGGTAATGGAAGTACCATAGCCCATGAAGAAAAGAAATGTAGATCTAAGGAAGATAGAATTAGAAGTAAGGTAGGCTATTGAGGAGGACTTAAAAGAAGAAAAAAGAAAGACAAGCTGATAAAAAGCCACACCCTCCTTAGAATAGCACTGAAAAGTTATATCCCTATCTTATGCAGGATGATGAAAAGAGAGCCGCTTATGAATGCTAGTATCACAAGATGATGGAAGATTTTTTAGACAAAGCTACAGATTGGAACCAACAAGAAATGGAGCATTATGAAGAGCTTCATGAACAAATGATGAGTGTAGAAATAGAAGTACTATTTGGACCACAATTGTTGCAATGGTCAGGAAACTAAGAAAAGAGACTAAGAGAAGGAGACAAATCAAGGGGAGAAAGAAGAAAGTAGTGATGGAAAAGTCAGATGAAGTAGAAGATCAAGCTGGGGGATCAACCTTGATCAACAGAATTGAAATTGACAAAGAAGAGCAAAAAATTATAGAACATGTGGTAATACCTCTTAAAGAAAAGTTAGACTCAGATACAGTTATTGACATTGAAGGGTTCCTATTGAGAAGTCTGAATCTATTAGTTCCCAACACTCCTATCAAAAGAGTTCATACTCAAATACAAAGTATGGAAGAACTAGAGAAAAAAGCAAAAACAATCAAGGAAGCATTTCCAAGGAAATAGAAACTATTTTGGAAGAAAAAGAAGTTGGAGTATGCCTCATCCAAGATTATGAAGAAGAGGAGAAGGAAGCTTCCAAAGAAAAACCAATCACCACAAGGAAAAGTGGATATAGCTACAACAATCATAGAAGCAAAGATAATTGAAGAAGGTGGTGTGGTGGTGAGCCACATTACCATGGAAAGATCAAACTTAAAAGACATAGAATATGGTGCTAAGATGGAAGAATTAGAAAACGAAGAAGTAGAAAAGGAGTCAATACATGATACAGTGGTAGAAATCCAAGAAGTATTGAATGGTATTAAAAAAGAAGACTCACACTCAAATGTGGAAATGAAAGATGTACTTAATACATGACAAGAAGATTCAAAGGAACATAAAGAAGAGAAGCAACATGAAGAATTCACACCATACAAGTAGAAGATGATAGGGAAGAAACAGACAAAAAAGTCAGAGTTAGGGGAATCAAATGAAGATGACTAGAACAACAAACAAATATAAATAAGGCAACAAGAATCTACCACAAGAATAGAGATAATTCCCAAAGATATTAGGGGAGTATGTTAGAGCATTATGAGAAACATTGAGAAATTCAGACCTTCAAGTAGAAATATCATAATGTCTGGTATTGCTACAAAGTCAAAATTTCTTAAAGGCAATAAAGTCATAGAGGAACATAAAAAGGAGAAGAGAAAATTAGAAGAGGAACTAAAAGAGCAGCAAAAAAGAAGTGAAAAATACTTAGAAAGAGCAATTGCCCTAGAGACTTAAGTAGTGCAAAATAAAAATACAGTAAAGTTTTTGGAAGAAAAGTGCACGAAGTAGAATGAGACTATTACTAAGGGAGAAGACATCAAGAGGTTGGAGTCAAAAAATAGAGTACTATTGACTTCATATTAAGTCCTCACCAAAGCCAATGAAGAAATCAATAGGATTTTGATGGAAGAAGGGCACATAAAGGCAGAAGCACAAAGTTTAGGATTTCAAAATGAAGAACTAGAGAATTTAGGGCAAGAAGTAACCCAATTCAAAGAGGAATTAAAGGATGCTAGAGAATTGGAAAAGCAAGCTAATGTTCATGTAGCCAATGCCATGAGAGGATATAACAGCCTCAGTGAGAAAGTGGAGAAGGAGAGAGTTGTATGGAAATAACAGAGAACCAATCTATTAAAAGAAGTTGAAGAGTGGGAAGCCAAGGCAGTTATTCAAGTCAAGGGAATACCCATACAAGGTGAAGTTCAAGAAAGGCTAGATATCACAACTATCACATCCTTTCCTATGCATGCAGTGTACGAAGAAGGTCCAAAATATGTGGAGCAGTTGGATGAGGAATCAGATGAAATTATACAACAACTGCTCACAGATAGGGAAGCCATGATGAGATATATGAGAAAGATGCACGATCAATATCAAAATCAATTTGTTAAATTAGCTCTTGAGAATGGAGTATGCCGAGATTAGCATCATTGGGTAGTACATGGCATAGGAATACCATTCTATATGATATTGGAAAGTATAAACAACTATCAGATTGTCAGGGTAGGTGTGCCACCAAATGCATACCTAGAATATGATAAGGACTTGGTTATCGCAATAGAATTATTTGAGAAAGCCAATCCCTCATGGAGGAACAGGTGCTTGGACAGAAATAAAATGGATGAAAGCTTCAATACAGTTAAAGATAAATCCAACTTTTTGTCCAATAGCAAGAAGAGATTGGGCCACCTTTTGGAAAAGAAGAAATCAAGGTAAGATCCCATCAAAGTGGTTGATTTTTCCAAAGATTGTAGGACCTAAGAAAGGAGCTTGGCCAACCAAGAACTACATGCTTAATACTGCCAAATCATTGATAGAAAACTTAAAAGATGTCAATGACTTTTCTTGTATATTACTAGTTATAGTTTTGAAACTAATCATCACTTGCATACAAACATTTACTAATACATATGTAAGTGTTACACTTATGTGTTCCTTGAGTAGCTTTGATGTGAACCTTTTCCCTATACATGGGAACTTTTTACTCTAGTGTTGGCTAGAGCTTTTTTCCGGATGTTACCACATACTTGATACTCTCATATGTGGTGGTACTTTGTACTTGGGATATTATTTAGCTCTTACTTTAGTTCAGTTTATCATCAATAGAGAAAGCTATTCCAGCCATCCTCTTCTCTGTGTGTCTTTTTGCATTTGTGCTCCTTGTGTGTGCTTCTCGTGTGTCTCTCACACTTCTACACACACCCAATAGTGCTATCACAGCAGATTCAACTCCTTCTCAAGTTTCGGTTTTTCGTGTCGCGGTGCAGACACACTTTTAACAGTGCAAATCGACTTCAGAGCATAGAACTGTGGATTTCAGAAGCCAAGAAACATTTCCACCAAGTATGTTGGGATTTTACCCCCATTTCAAAGCCATTCATGCAGTCAAAATTGCCATCAGAGTGACGGTTTGTGAGCTAAAATTTCAGCATTCATTTCAACTTTTGTCGAAGTGAAGATTTTGTCACATTCTTTTTCTTTTGTTAAATGGCAGGTAGCAATGACTTGTTTGGCATGCTTCAAGCTGAACTTAAGCTTTATGGGACCAACTATCTGATGTGGTCTTACATGATGAAGCATGTTCTTGTTGCAAAACAACTTTCAAACATAGTGGTAGATGTCGATCGAAGACTGACATGTGCTTCTACTTCACAGTCTACTGTCACGAATGGAGCTTCTTCTTCGAGTACAGTGGTTTCTCCTTCTCCAACTACATAGGAGCAGCTTATATGGGATGGAAAAGATGCTCAAGCTCATGCTTTGATTGCACTTTCAGTGAAGCATCATATAGTTCCACACATTCGGTCATGTTCTACATTGAGAGAGGCATGGGACATTTGATGTAAAGCAAATTATTCAAGTTCAAGTGACCAACATGTACTGAAGAGCCACTTTCTTTTGAAGATGCATGTGATGATCCACAATGGATGCGTGTTATGCAATCGAAAATGGATTCCATACATAGGAATGGTACCTGGAAGTTACGTGAATTGCCAAAAAGAAAGAATGCCATTAGTACAAAGTGGGTTTATAAGATTAAGAGAAAATCTGATGGTAGCATTGATCACTACAAAGTTAGATTGGTTGCCAAAGGATATGCGCAACAATATGGCATTGATTATGAGGAAACATTTGCACCTACTTCACACATGACTACCATTCGTATCGTGGTTGCATTGGCTGCCCATCGAGGTTGGAAAGTGCATCAGTTGGACATAAAAACAACCTTCTTGAATGGTGATTTGCAAGAAGAGGTTTATGCGAAGAAACCTCCTAGATTTGCTATGAAAGGGAAAGAGCATATGGTTTGTCGCTTGCATGAAGCCTTGTATGGTCTCAAGCAAGCTCCACATGCATCGTGTGAAAAAATCCATAAGCACTTGATTGCTCTTGGCTTCACATGCAGTCTGATTGAAAGCACACTCTATGTACACAAAAATGGGGCTGATCTTATAGTGCTTGTTCTTTATGTCAATGACATACTTTTGAATAGGTCATGTGATGCAAAAATTGACATTCTTATGGATGATTTGCAACATACTTTTGATGTCACTTTTCTTGGTCTTTTGAGCTACTATCTTGGCAGGTTGTAAGTCATGCATTGCACATAAAGAAATATCTTGATTGTTAAACTTAAAACTAATTGTGTGTATGTATGATAATCAATGCATGGATTATAATGATGACGAAAAGGCATGCCAAGTATAACATCATAGGACAACAAAGGAGCAATTAAGAATGTGTGTTCATCTGTATATGAGCCAATGCAAATCTAAACGTTATGCACATCACTTGTAACATTATATCTATTTCCTTGAAATGTAGCGTTAACTTTATACATAGAAGAAAGTGGGTTTCATGGAAGATCTTATACTATTGTATATGAAATATAATCATGAGAACTACCATCATCATGTAAAATATTAACAATTTTACCATTAATAATACCTTGCATGCAAAGTAAAGAATGAATAAAAATTTCTTTACCCAAGGTACTTAGATCTTTTTCCAATGCTTCTTCGCATCCAATCAGGGTAAGTGTCTTCATGATCCACCTCCATGTTGTGTACTTGAGCTTTGACACGTTTCATATCATTAGCTCGCAACCTACATTTAGCTTTAGTATGACCAAACTTAACACAATGCAAGCAAATGATACGGGGTCTCTTTTGTTGAGCATCCATCATCATAGTTTGAAGGGTTGGAGGTTTTGTAGGTTGTAAGGGGGTTGTCTAGTGAGAAATTGGATTGAGGGGTGTTGAAAAGTAGGAGGGTGTTGAAAAGTAATGAAAGGATGCTTGAAAGGAAAATTGGGTTTGATTGGTTGTTTTCATTGACATGTTTGTTGTAAGTGAATAGAATTGATGGTATACTGAAACTCCTTCTCAGCATCATGTCCAAAAGATATAGCTTCATAAAGGTTCATACGACATAGTCTATTGAGTTTGGCTTGGATTCGCATCTCCAAATCAGCTTCATAATTTCATTGAAAGGTATCTTCAAGAATTGTTTCAAGCTAACGAATAAGTAGTCGTTGTCAGAAGCATTCAGTGTAGGTAGACATAATACCTTCCTCTTGCCATCCAAAAATTTTGCAAGATCGATGAGCATGTGTAGAGGAGGTACTGGGGTATCCACTTTTAATAAAAGAAGAGATCAAAGATTAACACATCCAGTACGTCGCCTACTCAAGGGGGGTTCTCTTTAGGGAAGTATACCCTTTAACATTTCTGTGAGCAGGTAGATAACACGGATTGCACAGAGTGGTAAATACTTCGGAAATATGGACAACAAATGACCAAGGAAGACCATACACTTCTTGATTCGAATGAGACGATTACAAGGTTGGGCAGAGTGATGCTCAAAAGTACAAGCTTAGGGCTAACAAGCTACCCTAAAAGTAATAACTCCAATACAACAGATCAGCGTAAGGGCCTCTGATACGCAGACTAACTCAGAACAATACAAAGAATCTCTCAAGAGGATAGAACCTAATCAACAACACTGACTCACAGAAAAGAAGAAGAATCCAAGCTACTCTCTTACACTATAGTGCTCATAGCCCTCCACTGAGAAGCCCACCCTCTGTATACACACTACAGAGTAGCTCCTACAATAGGCTCGAAACCACCAAGTGCAAGAGAGGACTTCTGCACGTATACACGAACCACTATATCTCTAAAATTATTGTATCCTGTACAAGTACTCCAGTGTATATGTATCCCAAATGAGCACAAATCCCTTGTTTTTATAGGCCTCAATAGGCCAAGAGGGCCTTGCCGAATCTTCACGTCCACTGATCACACGACGGTTGATTGCCCAAGATTGGAGGGGTAAATCAAATACTCCACTTGATTTGAATTAGATCCACAAGAATAGGTAGTCGCCGTGAATGGTTGGCGGCAACACTTTTACTTTTAACAATTACCTTTTACCTTTTCACCCGCCCTTTTAATCCTGGCAATTCAAATGAAGGGCCCCGTACACTTTGGAAGTGCAGAAGCAAATCATCATGGAATGTAGATGTCCTTTCCAAGGCCCCCATTTGAGGTCAAATTCAATCTTGCGTGCTTGCCATGACAATAAGGAACAAATAGAGTCTTAATGATACCATAAATTCACCCTCTATCTCTAAATGTAGATTGTTTCAGCCACAATCCTTCTCAAGTGCTCTGACTCCACTGCTTCCACTGCTCTGATCTGAGAATGGCCTCCTGTTGACGGTTTGATATATCCCATGAGGATCCATTACTTTATTACTTGGAGGATTTCTTGTGTGCTTAGAGTGTGTGAAAGTGTGTGTGTGGGGGTGGGTGTATGTGTGTGTGCCGGAGGGAGTGAGAATGTGTGCGGGTGATTGTGTGTGGGCATACATGTGTATGTGGGTGTGTGTTCATCTTTGTGTGTGCGGATGTGGGAGTGTGTATGTGTGTGTGTGTGCGAGTATGAGTGTATGTGAAAGTGTCCGTGTGCCCCGATGTGAGTGGGTATGCATGAGTGTGTGTGTGTGATTGTGTACGTGTGTGTATTAGTGTATGTGTGGGGATGTAGGTATAAGTGTGTGTTTGTGTGTGTGGGTGTGAGTGGGTATGTGCAGGTGTGTTTGTATGTTTTGGGTGTGCATGTGTGTACATGAGGGTGTGTGTGTGGCAGGGGGTGGAGGAGGGTGGGGACGCGTGGGGGAAGTGGTGGAGGAGGGCGGAGGGGTGTGTGGGGTGCGGTGGAGGAGGAGGGCGGAGGGGTGTGTGGGGTGTGGGGTGGATGAGGGGGAGGAGGCGGACTAGGAGGGGCAGGGTGGGGCGGACTAGGAGGAGCGGGGTGGGGCGGACTAGGAGGGGCGGGGTGCGGGGTAGAATTGGGCTGCGGGGGAGGGGAGGGGAATTATGGCGGAGGGGGGGGGGGGGGCGGGGTTATGGCGGGTGGGGCGGGGTGGAGGATGGGCGGAGGGGAGGAGTTGGGTGGGCGGGCGGAAAGGAGGAGCGGGGACGGGTCTCGGGGGGTGAGGGTGGGCTGCGGGCGGCGGAAGGAGAGGAGGGGCGGGGGGCGGAGTTATGGCGGAGGGGGTGGGGCGGAGCTATGGCGGAGGGCGGGGCGGAGAGTTAGGCGGAGGGCGGGGGAGGTAGGCAGTGGGGGCAGGGGAAGAGGGCAGCGGGGGGCGGGGGAGTAGGCAGCGGGGGGCGGGGGGAGGAAAGCAGCGGGGGGCGGGGGAGTAGGCAGCGGGGGGCGGGGGGAGGAAGGCAGCAGGGGGCGGGGGTTAGAGGGCAGCGGGGGCGGGGAAGGAGAGTAGCGGGGGGCGGGGGGAGTAGGCAGCGGGGGGCGGGGGGAGGAAGGCAGCGGGGGGCGGGGGTTATGGCGGAGGGGTGCGGGGTGAGGGGGCGGGGGAGGTGGGCGGAGGGCGGAAGGGTGCGGGGCGGGGGAAGAGGGTGCGGAGGGCACAGGGCGGAAGGGTGCGAGGGAAGAGAGAGAAGGAGGGGAGAGAGAGAGAGAGAGAGAGAGAGAGAGAGAGAGAGAGAGAGAGAGAGAGAGAGAGAGAGAGAGAGAGAGAGAGAGAGAGAGAGAGAGAGAGAGAGAGAGAGAGAGAGAGAGAGAGAGAGAGAGAGAGAGAGAGAGAGAGAGAGAGAGAGAGAGAGAGAGAGAGAGAGAGAGAGAGAGAGAGAGAGAGAGAGAGAGAGAGAGAGAGAGAGAGAGAGAGAGAGAGAGAGAGAGAGAGAGAGAGAGAGAGAGAGAGAGAGAGAGAGAGAGAGAGAGAGAGAGAGAGAGAGAGAGAGAGAAAGAGAAAGAGAAAGAGAGGGAAATAGAGAGAGAGGGGGAAATCAAAAGAGAAGAGAGAGAGAGAGAAAGAAAGAGAGGGAAATAGAGAGAGAGAAGGAAGAGAGAGAGGGAAAAAGAGAGAGAGAGGGAAAGAAATCGAAAGAGAAGAGGGAGAGAGAAAGAAAGAGAGGGAATAAAGAGAGAGAGGGGGAAAGAGAGAGAAAGAGAGAAAAAGAGAGAGAGGAAAGAGAGAGATGGCGAGGAAGAGAGAGGGGAGGGGGATCTACAGACCCCCACATCAAGATTTTGCACCGTCCCTGGTGCAATTTCTTTATTTGCTTATTTTTTCATGCAGAAAATAAAAGAACTATGGTATGTACAGAGAGTGAATTTCTTCTACTTGCATCAATTCAAATAACTCTTCACCCTGGAGATGTTGACGAGGGGCATCCTTTTACCCTGCAGATCTTCCAGATGCACTACACCATGTGGCAATACCTTGATAACCTTATATGGTCCTGTCCATTTGGGGGCCAATTTAGTTGAAATTGCCGGGACTTGATGCACTAAAACCATGGACCCTTCTTGAACTTCATTCAATCTCAGATACCTGTCATGTAATTTCTTGCGCTCTTCTTGTGTCACCAGAAGTTTCTACATTGCCCCTTCTCTGTACTCTTCTAATGCCACCAATCTCTGAATGGGGGGTTCAATTCCAATGGTTTTGATTCCTATTTCTTTTCTGATGATAAACTCAAATGGTGCCAATGCCTCTTTCCCATAAACTAAGCGAAATGGAGTCTCGCCTGTGGTTCCCCTCTTCGTGGTTCTGAAAGCCCAAATTGCACCAATTAGTGCTAGTGGCCAAGAGCTTTGATGATCAAAAGATAATTTGCGAAGTAGTCCGATCAAAATCTTATTGGAGCTTTCTGCTTGGCCATTTGCCCTTGGGTAGTAGGCACAAGATTTTTTATGGAAGATTTTGTACCTGTCAAATATAAACTGGAGCAATTGATTTACAAAATGTGTGCCCCTATCACTAGTAATTTCCAGTGGGCAACCAAATCTTGAGAAAATACGTTTGTACACAAATTTAGCTACTGTTAAAGCCGTGCAGTCCACAGTAGCTTTAGCCTCTATCCATTTAGTGGCATAACATGTGGCCATCAAAATATACTTTTTTCCTCCAGGTTGACCAGTTGGACTAATTGGTCCTATGAAATCAAGACCCCATCGTTCAAATGGGAGCCATCCTGTAGATATGACCAATGGTTGGAAATTCAATCTGGTTGGCGCAGGAGCACACCTCTGGCAGATGTGGCATTCTTTAGAAAACTTGATTGCATCCTTGAAAATATGAGGCCACCATAAACCTTTGTGGATGATTCTATGAGCCAATTCTTCCCCCTTTAGATGTCCTTCATTGTGTGCAGCCTCTAGCAGAAGATTTACCTCCTCTGGATAGACACACCTTCTCAATATATCATCTTGACAGTATTTATATAAATTTCCATTTATAAGAGAATATGCTTTGGTTTTCAGGAGCAATCTTCTCTTTTCTACAGGTGTCAAGTGTTCTGGGATCTTTCCAGTAGTCAGAACATGGAGAATTTCATCATACCAACCAGTCCGGATTGCTACTAGAAAAAGATTGCTATCCACCAACTCATCATTAATACCTGTTGCCTTTTCGCTCATTGCCGTCCTAGACACTTGATCTGCCATGTAGTGCTCTTTTCCTGGCTTAATATGAATATCAAAATTAAATTCTTGAAATAGGAGTAACCATCTCCAAATCCTTCCAGCTACTCTAGGCTTGTTTATCAAATACTTCAAGGGCTGATGATCAGAAATAACAATGAAATGTACACCAAGGGGATAATGTCGGAACTTCTGAAGAGCAAATACGATAGCCAAACCTTCTCTTTCCGTTGTACTGTAATTTCTTTCAGCTTGGTTGAGTAGTCTGCTTGCATAAGAGATAGGTCTATCCACTTTGTGCGAGGATGGTTGAGCTAGAACTGCACCAACAGCATGAAGACTAGCATCTGTATGTACATGAAATTCCAATGACCAATTAGGAACACTTAAAAGTGGAGCAGTACATAGCCTCAACTTTAATTCACAAAATGCTTTGTCGGCTTCAGCACTCCATGAGAAAGGGATCTTTTTACTGGTAAGCCTCGACAAGGGCTTAGCAATTTTTGAATACATCCTAATGAATCTTCTGTGATAACCTGCATGGCCCAAGAAACTTTGCACTTCCTTTGGGCTTTGTGGAATTGGCATGGAAAGAATAGCTGTAACCTTTGCAGGGTCAACAGTTATGCCTTCAGCAGATACTATGTGACCAAGAAGAGTGCCTTTAGTGACCAAAAAGTGACATTTATCAGGATTCAATTTCAAACCTGTTTTGAGACATTGCTCAAAAATTTCTTTTAGATTTTCCAGATGATCATGGAAATCTTGAACTGCTGCCCTTCTATCTGTACCTGAAAATACTGAAAAGTCATCCATGAAAATGCGTAGAAAGGTTGTTAACCATTTGCCCAATATCACATACATCGTTCTATTAAATGAAGCCGGTGCATTCTTCAAACCAAAAGCCATTCGAGTATAGACATAAGTGCCCCAGGGAGTAACAAAGGCTGTTTTGTCCCTATCCTCAGGATGGATCACTATCTGATTGTAGCCACTAAAACCATCCAAGAAACTATACAAAGTGTGACCAGCTACTTCCTCAAGTACTTGCTCTGTGAAGGGCTGAGGAAATCCATCTTGAATAGTCACTTTATTCAAAGCATGGAAATCAACACATACCCTTATTTTTCCACTATTTTTCTTCGGCACAATAACCATAGAAGAAAGCCACCTGGAATGTTCTACTGGCACAATTATACCTGCTTCTTCTAATTTTGTAATCTCTGCTTTTACCGCCTCTGCATACTTTGGATTGAGTCGATATGGCCTACTTCTTACAGGTGCAGCTCCCTCAACCAAGGGTATCCGATGTAACCCAAGCTCTTCTGGTATTCCCGTTAGATCTTTGTAGGACCATGCGAAGGCACTTTTGTAAGTAAAGAGTAAAGAAGTTACCTTCTGTAGTAAATTAGGATAATGCCACAACCAGGATGCCAAATGGACCATTTGAGGGTTCTCTTCATCCCCTAAATTTGCTTCTTGAACCAATGTTTCAGGACTGGTCTTGCTTGAGAAATCATCTCCACTATATGCAGGAGTGGATTTTAATTTATATTCTGCAACCTGTTCTTTCATCCATCCTTGAGGTATATCTGCAAAAGGGAGATCTTCTCTGCTCTTAGGTTCATAATTTTCCCTCTCTGATACTTTTATATTGGTAGCCTCCTCAAAGATTGTATTTTCCTTCAGTTGCTCATTCTCCAACACCTTGTGGTCTTCATTGCCCTTTTCTGTAATTTCCTTATCTGCAACTTCTTCCTCAATTTCATTGATCTCCACTGTGCAACACTCTGCACTTCCCATCATCCAATTTAACAATGTATCATCTTCTTGGGGTAGAGAGGGCATTACCTGAGTATCCACAGTATATCCAGTAGTTTTTCCTGAGTCTAATCCTTCTTCCAAATGTAGTTGCAGTTGGCTATTGGTATTTGTTGAAATCCATAGTTTATTTTTTCCCCAATCTTGCAAAGCTTTTGCTTGTCTCAGCCAAGGTTTCCCCAGGAGTAGAGGGTAAGAAGTCTCCTGTGGAAGTGCAATAACAAAAAAATCTAGAACAAAATGGCAGCCCTATACTACCATCAGTACCTTCTCAATAATGCCCAGTGGCGCAACCCGATGTTGATCTGCCAATGTAACCGTGAATGGTGCCAACTTGGTGGGGTTCAATTTCAGCTTCTTCATTGTAAAATCTGGCATTAAATTGATACCAGAGCCTCCATCTATGATCACACCTGTAAGAGCTTCATCCTTTATACAAACAGATAATCTTGAGCTTTGGTAATCTGCTAAGGGTGCAGGTGAAAAATCAACCATGAAACCATCTATACTAGGTGATTGGACCAAGTGAGCAGAGTGTATAATCTTCAGTAAGCCACTTCTTATTTTTGAATCCATCCTTATAAGTTCATATAGACTAACCTTGTGATGAATACCTTTCAAGATCTGTTCAATGTTTACCTCCTGAGTGTTTTCTTGCAGACTTGTTGGTTGGCCCTTTAGAGAAGTAGTCATCTTATTATAAGCTCCTTCAATTTGTGCTTGGTCCTTCCATCCAGACTCCTTTTCTTCCTCTTTATCCTGAAATCCTTGTTGTTCATCTCTCTGGGTTGCAACTGCTTGCCTAGCTCTAGTCATCATGGGCATTGCAGAGGATGAAACAGCATAAGTCTGAGTGGTTTTTCCTTCTTCATGTGGAGAGACCGCAATCATGTGGATCGGAGCAGGACGACCTCTTGGGCAATCCTTGGTATAATGATCTTTGGCCTCCGGACAATGGTGACAGGGAGGTGCATCTTCTGGAAGAGAACACCTATTTTGCATGTGGCCATATTCACCACAACGGTAGCACATCAAGGGTCTATTATATCTAGGCTTTGCAGGCCTATTCTCCTCTCTATTAGATGTATTTGAAGTACTAGCATAGTATGAATCCAAAGTTTGAGGGTTACCTCTCTGCTGTGTACCCTTGAGGTAATAACAATCTCTGGCTTCATGACCATCTTTTCCACAAAATTGACAGCTTACCTTAATAGGGCAATTAGCATTGGAATGTCCATTGTTGTTACAGATTGTACACCAAATTTGTCTCCTTATATCCTGAGTGGTCTTCAAGTCTTCTAATTCTCGGCGAAGTTGGGCCACTTCATCATCAGTTCGACGCAGTGGTGGCAAGACCTTCTCTTCTTGCTGATTTTGTTGCATCTTCAGTGCCTCTAGTTCCCTCCTTAGTTGCTCAATCGGATCCAGGTCTGCAGCATACTTAGGTTGTGTATCCCCTTCAAAATGTTGCCTTGCTTCTTCAATGCGTGATGCCGCTGCAACAAAATCATTGAGGGTGGCATCCAATCTAAGAGACTCACGAAGCTTCTGCTGAGACGACCTGGGTAGAGCCTTCTCTATCCACTTTTTAACCAAAAAGTCACCTGGAGCATGTGGCAGACGTGCAACAAGTGCTTTTGTTCTAGTGTGAAGTTCATGAAAAGATTCACCTGGTCTTAGCTTCAAATTCTCTAGCTGATCTAGAGCTCTTTCCGAGGAATCACTTGGTCAGAATGTCTGTGAGAACGCCGCCTTCAAAGCCTCCCATGTAGTGAAATGGCCATCTGCATATTGACTATACCATTTATCTGCAAGACCCTCCAATGTGGATGGAAAGAGTGCCAGCATTGCATCCTCTCTATTTTGCAAACCTCGTCCACGACATAAAGAGATGAATCTTCTCACATGATCATCAGCATCCTCATAGGCTTGTCCCTTGAAGGTAGGGAACTTGATGTTGATCCTGGAGAGTAGATGAGAAAGATCCTCCATTTGGACTGGTGTCTCTTCTGACGTATCTGAGGAGAAGTCTAGAGTTCTCCTATACCCCTCTTTTGACAATGGTGTCGCACCCAAATCAATAGATAAATTTAGGGAGGAAAGAGGGGAGGTAGACTCACTAGCCGTGGTTATTGCTAACTTGTTAAGGCTCCTTCGAACACGAAGAGATTCCTTATCTGCTCGTGTATGGGTCATGTACCTATTCGCAATCGCAATAGGGAAAACACCTCTCACAGAAATGCAAAGGTCCCACCGGGCGTGCCAAACTGTAGAGGAGGTACTGGGGTATCCGCTTTTAATAAAAGAAGAGATCAAAGATTAACACATCCAGTACGTCGCCTACTCAAGGGGGGTTCTCTTTAGGGAAGTATACCCTTTAACATTTCTGTGAGCAGGTAGATAACACGGATTGCACAGAGTGGTAAATACTTCGGAAATATGGACAACAAATGACCAAGGAAGACCATACACTTCTTGATTCGAATGAGACGATTACAAGGTTGGGCAGAGTGATGCTCAAAAGTGCAAGCTTAGGGCTAACAAGCTACCCTAAAAGTAATAACTCCAATACAACAGATCAGCGTAAGGGCCTCTGATACGCAGACTAACTCAGAACAATACAAAGAATTTCTCAAGAGGATAGAACCTAATCAACAACACTGACTCACAGAAAAGAAGAAGAATCCAAGCTACTCTCTTACACTATAGTGCTCATAGCCCTCCACTGAGAAGCCCACCCTCTGTATACACACTACAGAGTAGCTCCTACAATAGGCTCGAAACCACCAAGTGCAAGAGAGGACTTCTGCACGTATACACGAACCACTGTATCTCTAAAATTATTGTATCCTGTACAAGTACTCCAGTGTATATGTATCCCAAATGAGCACAAATCCCTTGTTTTTATAGGCCTCAATAGGCCAAGAGGGCCTTGCCGAATCTTCACGTCCACTGATCACGCGGCGGTTGATTGCCCAAGATTGGAGGGGTAAATCAAATACTCCACTTGATTTGAATTAGATCCACAAAAATAGGTAGTCGCCGTGAATGGTTGGCGGCAACACTTTTACTTTTAACAATTACCTTTTACCTTTTCACCCGCCCTTTTAATCCTGGCAATTCAAATGAAGGGCCCCGTACACTTTGGAAGTGCAGAAGCAAATCATCATGGAATGTAGATGTCCTTTCCAAGGCCCCCATTTGAGGTCAAATTCAATCTTGCGTGCTTGCCATGACAATAAGGAACAAATAGAGTCTTAATGATACCATAAATTCACCCTCTATCTCTAAATGTAGATTGTTTCAGCCACAATCCTTCTCAAGTGCTCCGACTCCACTGCTTCCACTGCTCTGATCTGAGAATGGCCTCCTGTTGACGGTTTGATATATCCCATGAGGATCCATTACTTTATTACTTGGAGGATTTCTTGTGTGCTTAGAGTGTGTGAAAGTGTGTGTGTGGGGGTGGGTGTATGTGTGTGTGCCGGAGGGAGTGAGAATGTGTGCGGGTGATTGTGTGTGGGCATACATGTGTATGTGGGTGTGTGTTCATCTTTGTGTGTGCGGATGTGGGAGTGTGTATGTGTGTGTGTGTGCGAGTATGAGTGTATGTGAAAGTGTCCGTGTGCCCCGATGTGAGTGGGTATGCATGAGTGTGTGTGTGTGATTGTGTACGTGTGTGTATTAGTGTATGTGTGGGGATGTAGGTATAAGTGTGTGTGTGTGTGTGTGTGTGTGGGTGTGAGTGGGTATGTGCAGGTGTGTTTGTATGTTTTGGGTGTGCATGTGTGTACATGAGGGTGTGTGTGTGGCAGGGGGTGGAGGAGGGTGGGGACGCGTGGGGGAAGTGGTGGAGGAGGGCGGAGGGGTGTGTGGGGTGCAGTGGAGGAGGAGGGCGGAGGGGTGTGTGGGGTGTGGGGTGGATGAGGGGGAGGAGGCGGACTAGGAGGGGCGGGGTGGGGCGGACTAGGAGGAGCGGGGTGGGGCGGACTAGGAGGGGCGGGGTGCGGGGTAGAATTGGGCTGCGGGGGAGGGGAGGGGAATTATGGCGGAGGGGGGGGGGGGCGGGGTTATGGCGGGTGGGGCGGGGCGGAGGATGGGCGGAGGGGCGGAGTTGGGTGGGCGGGCGGAAAGGAGGAGCGGGGACGGGTCTCGGGGGGTGAGGGTGGGCTGCGGGCGGCGGAAGGAGAGGAGGGGCGGGGGGCGGAGTTATGACGGAGGGGGTGGGGCGGAGCTATGGCGGAGGGCGGGGCGGAGAGTTAGGCGGAGGGCGGGGGGAGGTAGGCAGCGGGGGCAGGGGAAGAGGGCAGCGGGGGGCGGAGGAGTAGGCAGCGGGGGGCGGGGGGGAGGAAAGCAGCGGGGGGCGGGGGAGTAGGCAGCGGGGGGCGGGGGGAGGACAGCAGCGGGGGGCGGGGGAGTAGGCAGCGGGGGGCAGGGGGAGGAAGGCAGCGGGGGGGCGGGGGTTAGAGGGCAGCGGGGGCGGGGAAGGAGAGCAGCGGGGGGCGGGGGGAGTAGGCAGCGGGGGGCGGGGGGAGGAAGGCAGCGGGGGGCGGGGGTTATGGTGGAGGGGGTGCGGGGTGAGGGGGCGGGGGAGGTGGGCGGAGGGCGGAAGGGTGCGGGGGCGGGGGAAGAGGGTGCGGAGGGCGGAGGGCGGAAGGGTGCGGGGGAAGAGAGAGAAGGAGGGGGAGAGAGAGAGAGAGAGAGAGAGAGAGAGAAGAGAGAGAGAGAGGAGAGAGAGGAGAGAGAGAGAGAGAGAGAGAGAGAGAGAGAGAGAGAGAGAGAGAGAGAGAGAGAGAGAGAGGAGAAGAGAGAGAGAGAGAGTAGAGAGAGAGAGAGAGAGAGAGAGAGAGAGAGGAGAGAGAGAGAGAGAGAGAGAGAGAGAGAGAGAGAGAGAGAGAGAGAGAGAGAGAGAGAGAGAGAGAGAGTAGAGAGAGAGAGAGAGAGAGAGAGAGAGAGAGAGAGAGAGAGAGAGAGAGAGAGAGAGAGAGAGAGGAGAGAGAGAGAGAGAGAGAGAGAGAGGAGAGAGAGAAGGCAGGGATGGGGAGAGAGAGAGAGAGAGAGAGAGAGAGGAGAGAGAGAGAGAGAGAGGAGAGAGAGAGAGAGAGAGAGAGAGAGAGAGAGAGGAGAGGAGAGAGAGAGAGAGAGAGAGAGAGGAGAGAAGAGAGAGAGAGAGAGAGAGAGAGAGAGAGAGAGAGAGAGAGGAGAGAGAGAGAGAGAAGAGAGAGAGAGAGAGAGAGAGAGAGAGAGAGAA
>CM035421.1:12375596-12410596 GCA_020310875.1 Ceratopteris richardii
GGGAAATGATACAAGAATACATGACTGATATAAGATGTCCCACAACCCGAGATTGATAGGTATGAACAACTCGACTAGAGATGATACAGGAGATCCCACAACCGGGAATCGTAAGTATGAGACAAGATATCTGGATTACAAGAACTCCCTTCCGGGAGATTAACTAGATACAGGAAAGAACTCGACAAGATCTCGTACTACGAGATTACAAGAGGACAAGACAAGATGTCCACGATACAAGACAAGACAAGACTGGAACAAGGAACAAGACAAGAACAGGAACTGGAACTTGGAGAGTACTTACTTGGCGATCAAGACTCCTTGAGCTCCCAAGACTGGTATTGGCAAGACTGATTATGAATGTGGCCAACCCCTCCTTATATAGGTTTTCAAGCGCGGTTCATGAAAGGCGGTTACGAATTGATGATGTCATCGATGATGTCATCAGTTCGAAACATGAGCTCAAGATAGTCGAATGAGGCAAGTAGACAGTTGATCTTAGGGTTTTGGCACGTTTCGGACGCAATGAAGCATTGATTTCCCCTAATTCTGAACCAATCATGAGATATAGGATTCACATGGAATCTAAGGTTCAGGATGGTTTCCTTTGTCCATGACATCACCTCCCCCTCAAGCGACGAGTTCCACGAGGAGCGGTCATGTTATCTGGTCTCAGGCTTCATTTGGATTTCTCTTATGGAATTCTTGAACCTTGATTGGTGCTCTCTGAAGGTTTTCTGCAGGTTCCCAAGTACGATCACTGATACCCTTTCCAATGAATAAGGTATTCCAATCTTCCTCAGGATATTCTGGAATCTAGGACATGCTTGACTTCAAATTCTTCATGATCATCAATCTGGATAGGTGGTGAAGGACTAGGTCTCCTCCCCCTCAATGGTGAAATGTGATATGGTTCCAACATGGATACATGGAAAACTGGATGTATTCTCATGGTGCTTGGTAGCTAGAGCTTGAAGGTGGCTGGATTGATCTTGGCCAAGATAGTGAATGGACCAAATCTTTGATGATCTTACTTTGCACAAGTCCTTGAAGTTTGTAAATTGTTTTTGAGTAACCATACTTTATCCCCAATTTGATACGATGGATTTTGAACACGATGTTGATTTGCATAGTACTTATAATGTTCTTGAGCTTTATGGATCTCTTCCTTGAGTTCTTTGTGAATTTCCATGAGGTACTGAGCCTTGTCTTTGGCGGCTGGTTTCTTGACATGATTTGCGAGTTGTATGTCCATCCTTTGATGTTGTCCATAATTTGCAAAGAAGGGAGTCTGTTTGGTAGATGTATGAACACTAAATAGGCAAACTCTGCAAAGGGTAAAAGCTCAAACCAATCATTCTGATGATAGTTGATGGTGCAACGGAGATATTGTTCTAGGACTTGATTCACCCGTTCTGTTTGTGTCCATCAGTCTGTGGATGATTGACTCTAGATAGTTTAACTTGAACACCAAGGAGCTTGCAAAGACTATTCCAAAAGCTGGATATGAACTGCGGACCTCGATCACTGACAATATCATCACGCAATCCATGAAGCCTAAAGATGTATCTGAGGAAAAGCCTAGCAGTGGTTGCACCTGTGATTGCCTTGGTAGGTTGGAATGAAGTGTGCCATCTTTGTAAAATCTATCCACTATAACAAGAATGGCATCATACTTGTGTGACTTTGGTAGGTCTGTGATGAAGTCCATTGATAATGAAGCCCATGGCCTTTCTGGAATAGGTAAGACTGCAAGAGACCATGAGGTTATATGCCGTGGTACTTTAGATCTATTGCAAGTGTCACAGGTTCGGATATATTCTTTGACTTCATTCCACATTTGAGGCCACCAAAAATCCCTTGATATAAGTTCTAATGTTTTATTCACTCCAAAATGTCCTGCTGTAAGGTTGTCATGACGTTGTTGAAGTACTTGGATCCTGGGAGTTCCTGGAGGGACATACAATAGGTTCTTATAGAATAGTAACCCATCCTTTTCTTGGAATTCATTTACTTCTTGAATTCTTCCTTCTTGAGTTTTTTTGCTTAACGTTACAAAACAATTCATCTCGTGGTAGAGTCTCACGGATCAAATGATTCAAGGCTGAATCTTCATGATGGCTTGAAGAGATAGCTGCTAACTGGAGATGCTCAGGCTTGAGTATTACGCTCTCTTGTTGATCAAAGGCCTCTTCACCCTTCTTTGGTGCATAGTTGCAACGCAACGCGTTGCGTAGTGTATGCAACGTTCGCAACGCAAGGGCGTTGCGTTGCGACGTACGCAACGCGTTGCGTTGCAGACAAATTTTTTTGCCCTCTCCTTTGAGCCCGAAACGGGCTCGCAAGAGAGGGCATTTTACCTTCTAGCCTGCAGCGAGCACCGAGCACTCAGCACACACACCGAGAGCAGTTTGGAGTCAGTCGAGAGAGAGAGAGAGAGAGAGAGAGATGAGAGAGGAGAGAGAGAGAGAGAGAGAGAGAGAGAGAGGAGAGAGAGAGAGACGAGAGAGAGAGAGAGAGAGAGAGAGAGAGAGAGAGAGAGAGAGAGAGAGAGAGAGAGAGAGAGAGAGAGAGAGACTCACCATGTCTAAACCAAAGCAAAATTGTTGGAAGTATATGTCTAGCCAAGGGAAGTTTGGATCGGGTGGGAGTGAGAGATGGACATGTAACCTATGTGGTTACAAAGGGGGTGGTGGGGAAGATCGTATCAAAGCCCACCTTGCCAAGTTTAGTGGCTTGGGCATTGAAGCATGCAAGCAGCCTATGCAAGCTGACATCAAGGATGAGCTCCTTGAGTGGGTAGCTCAAAGGGAAGCCAGAAAGTATCCACAGAGCTCTCGGCCCACCTCCATCTCTATTGGCTCCTGTGATCCTCCTCCACATGATGCTCCAGCACATCAAACTCATAGGGGATCCTCTAGTGGAGGGAATGATGAGCATGGACATGATACCATCGATCTTGAGGGTGACACTCAGCCACCGGTGAAGGCAGCTAGAGGATCACTTTCTACGGCATCCGTACGTGCGGGTTTTTTGAGGCAGCGGGAGCTTGAGGCCGAACAAGGTATAATGAAGCTTTTCATACAGTGTGGCCTCTCTTTTAATGTTGGACGCACACCCGCATGGAGTTAGTGAGCACATTGGGATATCGGTGGAGCCGTCCTTCATATGAGGAGTTGAGGACTAGTGAGCTACACAAAACAAAGGATATAGTGGAGAAGCAGTTAGAGCCCATGATGGGCACATGGGAGAAGTATGGATGCACTATTATGTGCGATGGATGGACAGACATCAGGAAAAGGAATGTATATAACATACTAGTGCATTGTTGCAAAGGCACTATGTTCCTTCCCGCCATCGATGCATCACAAGCTGGACTTACAGTGACAGGTATGTATAGGTGAAATTTCAAGTTTTAATTTTAAGATATGCATTTGAATTTTGCATATGCTATATATATGTATTATGTATGTAGTATGTACATGGCTGATTTGGTGTAATTTTTGTGTCAGAGGTCAGTTTATATATGGTCATATCCGCCAGGCTATTATGGATGTCGGTCAAAAGAATGTTGTGCATGTCATTACCGACAATGGAAGTAATTGTGTGGCCATTGGTAGATTGTTAGAGGCAGAGTTTCCCTCCATTGTGTGGACCCCATGTGCCGCACATAGCATTGATCTTTTGATAGAGGATCTTGGAAAGATCCCTTGGATTCATTCTATTTTTTCCACGTGCAGTAAGATGGTCTCTTTGTTCACAAAGAGACCAAAACTATTAGCTATTTTCAGATCATACAGTGAGTTGGATATCCTAAAGCCTGCGAAGACTAGATTTGCTTACATGTGCATAGTGATGGAGAGACTACTTTGGGTGCGGCAGGCTTTGATGCAGACAGTTGTATCTACAGAGTGGGCTGCCCGGGATGGGCACACTACCCCGAGAGCAGATTTTGTACTGATTACATGGTATGTACACAATGCACATACATATACATGCATTCATACATGTACACGTGTGAATGCATGTATGTATGTGTATGTATATAGTATATACTGGACATGTATGAGTACATGTATGTGTGTGTGGAGCATTCATGTATATACTATGATTTATCATCTATGTAGTGATATGTATGTACATTATAATTTATGTGTGTGTGCATAAGGAGCATCTTATGCATGTATGTAATATGTATGCAATATGTATGTATGTAATGTGTGTGCAATCTTTGTGTATATATGTAGGCTGCGTGCATCATTCATTGTCAATCTGACTCAATCTACTATCTCTAAAGTCCAATGTTCACTGTGTGCAGGTTCTCTAGCTGAATATTAGATATGGCTCGTGATTCCTATTGGAGATATGTCAAAAAGATATGAGACTACTCTGGTGGAGGTGGATCGAGAAAATGGAAGTGTAATTTTTGTGGATACTAAAAGACAAGTTTAGTAAGAAGAATGAAGAATTGTCTTGCATCTGTCCCATGTAGAGATACTGGGCCATGCAAAGAGGTCCCTAATGATGTCCATGCAAGGCTTGAGGCATGGAGACGATCAAGGATGGAGATGTCCTCATGTGATGAGGAACAGGAAATAGAAGGCATCCGAAGAGCTTCCTCAAGCAAATGTGTTGGCATGTCAAAGAAAACGAGAGTCGAAAGCTCTAGTATTCATACCTCCTATAGCGTGGGTGAAGGTTCAAGTGCAAGGACATCTTTACTCAAAGTGGACACCCATGCAAGAGGGTCATTACAAAGTGCAAGTGTCAAAGCTGGCTTGCAAAAGAAAGCAATGAGAGAGGTCACTAGGGAGATCACACGATTATTCGTTGTGCTATCCCTTTCAATGTGTTTAGAATCAATCAATGGAAAAAGACTAAAAAATCGAATAGCCATATTAGATGTGAGTGGGAATGCCCTTAAGCAAAGACCTTCTGCATAAGGGAATTAAAGAAAGAAAAAGCATGCTTGGAAGTGCAACTTTAGTTTTTGCGGGGCACATGGAAGAAATATGGATGCACCATCTTGTTTGATGTTTGGTCAGATATTTGCAAGAGGCATGCATATAATGTTATCATCTCATGCTTCAATGGGTCTATGTTTTGGAAAGCCATAGATGCGTCAACTCCTGGTTTTACTATTATGGGTATCTTCCATTGATTGAGCTCATTATTTTGGATTCATGTGTATTGTGTAAAGGTGTAGTTTTTGATTTTTTATGATTATTACAGGTGCATACATCTGGGAGCACATAAAAATTTTCATAGAGGAAATGAAGGCTCATAATGTGGTGCAAGTGGTAACAGATAATGGAAACAATCGTGTAGCCATGAGAAGTTTAGTTGAGCAAGAGTATCCTTTTATTGCTTGGACCCATATGCTTCTCATTGCCTAGATCTTTTGATTGAAGACGTGGGTAATATCTTTTGGGTGAATGCAATCTTTGCCACGACAAGAAGTATGGTTAGGTTTGTGACGAAACGACCAAAGATGTTGGCTATGTTTCGAGCTAACAGTTAGCCGGAGATCCTCAAGCCCGCCATTACGAGGTTCGCTTACTAGAGTATGCTCCATTGTCATGCCTATAGAACGTACACTTTCATGTAGCCTATACCCTCCCACGTATGGTCCGGTTGGGTGAGGGACTTTCCTTGTATGTTGTATGCTTCATGTTGTCGTTGACATATTGCATCCATTATGATGTAGTGAGGATGCGCTTCAAAGTGAGAGTCAGATATATTATGGAGGATGTTGCTCACGATGACAAATTTCTTAGCCTCTTAGCTATCATGGTAACCCCTTGGGTATTTACCCAAGAGATGTTGCCCACTAGAATATGCTCCATTATCATGCCTATAGAAGGTATACTTTCATGTAGCCTATATCCTCCCACATATGGTCCGGTTGGGTGAGGGACTTTCCCTGCTCGTTGTATGCTCACGAAAGTACTCAACATTGACTTTTGTCTAACTTATTGATGTTGATATTTGGTCATGACTAGACCTCTTTCTCCACCATGAGACCTGGAGGCTTGAATTCTTAGCCTGTACTAGAGACTCTTACTCGAAGGAAGGAATTGTTACCGAGGGAGAAGAAGAGCATGACGAAGTCAACTTGGCACTCTGTTCTCTTCCTAGCACTTCATTGTTTGTCATACTATTTGCACCATGTGTGCATACCTCATGGTCTTGGTGGGGCATGAGGGGGGTACCTTAGGGTAACTCGAGATCTAGGGATGATTGGAGTTGGCATTGGCATGTGCATGATATTATCTTCTTGGTGGTGATCCGTATTTGATCACAAAGGAGATAATGGGTGTGTTATACTATTTGCACCATGCGTGCACATCTCATGGTCTTTGTGGGGCATAAGGGGGTACCTTTGGGTAACCCGAGATCTAGAGATGATTGGAGCTGATATGTTGCATGATATTATCTTCTTGGTGCTTATTCGTGTTTGATCACAAAAGAGATAATGGGTGTGTCTTACAAGTTGGGTCCACCTTGAGGACTCACCAATATCTTGGTCTCATGATAGTTGATAGATTGGTGACTTTAACAAGTAGCTTGGTCCCATGGTAGTTGCTTGCTTGGAAGCTTGGGTAGGTATCTTGGTTCCACAGAAGTTGCCTTGGCTGGCAACTTTGGACAAGATGATACTCGAGCTCCACTAGAGCCCGATTCGGTTTAGGACGAGATGGAGCAAAAGTCTCGGGGGGCTCCTTATCTTGAGTATCTAATCAATGGATCAATGGAGGCACTAGCTTGAGTCTTTTTTCTACTTGGGAGTCAATTATGTTGTTGAAGAATTGGACCCTTGGTTTTTAGCCAAGGAGATTGCTTAGGACAACAATTAGAAATAAGGAGGGAAATGTTATGTCACCAAACTCAAGGGCATATGTATGGATGCTTGTAGTTAAAGTGTCCAACCAAGTTTGAGCTAGTCTCCCAAGGTGAAGTAGGCCATCTCTTCATTTGAGCATATAAACATAATACATGGATCATTTGTGAAACATATCTCGCATAAGGCACTTGGATTCTTTGCCCTTTAGTAAAGCCTCCTTATCCGTAGTGGTGGGGGGGGGTGGTGGTATAGGACATTAGTTCCTAGGCTTGGGAGTGAGCTCATATTGGCTTCTATGGTTGGGAGGTGAGTTTGATGTCCGCCCTTTTACTGTTTGTGAATATGGATTGTCTCTTGACCTTTTCATGGGACACCTATGTCTATACCGGTATATGGCATTTGGCCTAAAAAATGTGCCTGCATTGAGCAATATGTTTAATCTTGGGTAAATGGCTAATAACTCATTTTCATGGATGATTTTTCAATATTCTTAGGTATGGGTCAAAGAGCCTTGGCCCGGGATTTTCATCAGTGCTTGGAAAATTTGAAGGAAATTATTTGACCGGTCCATGAAGATAGGTTTGAAGTTGAACCCTTCCAAGTGTCAATTTTTGGTCACCAAAGGTTCTCTCTCTCTCCTTGGGTACATAGTCTCTACCAAAGGTATATCTGTTTATCCAGACAATGTTTATTCAGCCAAGGTGGCTGCCATCTTGTCCATGCCCATCCCACGTACTCACCAAAGAAGTACAAAGCCTTTTGGGCCATGCAGGATACAACAGGAGGTTTATTCATATGTATTAAGAAATAGCTAAAAACACTGTCAAGGCTCATGAGCAAGAAAATACTATTCTCATGGAGCCTTAAAGAAGGGAAGGCATTCAACGAGCTAAAGTTAAGGTTATATATTGCACCACTTTTAACTATTCCTACTTGGTCACTTTAGTTCCATGTGGTTACAAATGCAAGTCTTCATGCAGTTGGAGCCGTTTTGGTGCAACCATCAGAACACAAGAAAGTAGAGCAACCCATTTCTTATGCAACTAGGCTTCTCTTAAAGAAGGAAAGAAACCATAGCACGACCGAAAGAGAAGGATTGGCCATTGTATTTGCACTCTGAAAATTCCAATACTATCTCTTGTGTACATTTTATTGTCATTTCAAACCATCATCCATTAAGGTATTTACTCAATTTAAGCCATGAGTGGTAGGACGGGTATGGTGTTGGTTACTACTTTTTAAGGAGTATGATTTTGGAATTCACATCAAACCAGGCATAGAACATTACATGGAAGAACAAGTATCAAGGATGGCCAAGGGTGAGGAGCTAACAGGTATTGATAATGAGCCTATAGATAGAAACATTTTCCTTGTGGCCTCTCAAATTGATTAGTGTGGCAAAATAGAGCAATTCCTTACTTTAGGAGGATTTCCTTCGAGCATCTCCATTGGAAAAAAGGAAGTTAGATGTTTAAAGATAAATCATTTTCACTCATAAAGGACATGTTATATAAGTATTTTCCTAAACAATATTCTATGCAGATGTGTTTATCCACATGAAGTAAGCCTCTTGCTTGAAGTCATGCAAGCCTCTTGCTTGAAGTCATGCATAGTAAAGGACATTTCACTTTTCACACAAAATCCTTCATAAAGGTTTATGGTGGCCTTATCTCTACAGGGATGCCGCCAAGCATGCCAACGAATGCATGATAAGCATTTGAGGACTAATGAGATGAAGGAAGGATCTCAAGTTTAGGTATACCTGATTCCGCTAATACTCGTTAAATCGACTCCCAAGTGGTCTTGACCTTACAGAGTGGTGAAGATATTGTCTCAATGTGCTGTAGGGATGAAATCCCTCAAAATGGATTGCATTGATTTTTTTCAAAGTTTACTATTTTTTTGGTTTTAGTGTGATGTTTCAATGGAGAAAAGGGTATATTCTTTGCATGATTTGGCCGATTTGATTGATTGTAAGATTTGAAACCATGTTAAATATGTACATTGGAGATGTGTGTAAATAGCTAACTTTTGACCCATAAACCCCTAGGTTTGACCCTTAAAACCCCCTTAAAACCCCTAGGTTTGACCCTTAAAACCCCCTTAAAACTCAGGCTGAACCCTTAGAGAACCCTAGGATTTTTGCCTGTAACTGTAAATAAACCCTTGAATTGACATGCTTGAGATTAATTGTAGGAAAACCCTAGCTTGGACCCTTGGAATTAGCATTTACCCTAGGTCAAACCCTTAAAAATAATTAATTATGAATAAATAGTGTGAAACTAAAACCTTTGTCTTGGAAAAATAAAAAGGAGAAAAATAAAAAAAATAGAAAGTATGACTGTGATTTTCCCACAATAGTAAATGACTATGCAAGAGGATTTTGGAATTAGGAAGTTGAGTGAGGAGGTTAGAAGGTTCTAGAAGAAAGTCCTTGGGAGGGAGGGCCTATAAATAAGTGTCCAAGCCTCATTTGTTCCTACCCGTGGAATTTCCTTGCGGAACTTCTTTCCACGTTGTGGTTGATTGTTGGATATATTATATGAGGTTACTGCGGATTATATGAAGTAAAGTTGAAGAGTTCAAAGATTGAAGTGAAGAATTATAACCTCGTGGATCTCATTTGCGGATCGCATCTCCAGGTTTCTATGGACTATTGAAGTAAACAGAAGAGAAACTATTGCCGAGATCATTTGAAGTAAAGCTTGGACTGAAGATCGAAGCAGAGTCCCGTGGACGCCTTCTCGCATTGTAGCGGGAGGACTACCTTATATTTGGCCAATCCGTACTGTAGCGGCGGCATCTTGTATCACCGTACCGCACTGTATCGGTTTGCTGTATCACCGACCCGCACTGTAGTGGGAATATTTGTATTACTGAGATTTTATTGGACGACTTCTGCATTGTATTACGGAGCTTTGTCTCCACATCGATCCGTTGGCTTTCGTGTTTTAGCCTGGCATCTGGATCTTTCTCGCTTCCGACGCCTACGGTCTTACGCGTACGCACATTCGCTCGTCTCTGTTGAGAGGGTATGGATCTTACGACGATCGCCACACTAGAGAGAGGGCGAGGTACCTAGTGCGCAGACGCCGCTCGTCAGACGTGGGAACCACGCACACCAGGGGGCGCGATCCAATCCCGCGCCGGCTCTTCCCATCACCTCACTCCTTCCCGACACCTAAACCTGACGTGAAATGAGGTGTTGGGAAGGAGTCTAGTGGTAGGAAGAGCCGGCACGGGGTTGGATAAGGCCCCCTGGTGTGCTCCGTTCCCACGTCCGACGAGCGGCGTCTGCGCGCTGGGTGCCTCGGCCTCTCTCTGGTGTGGCGATCGTCGTAAGGCCCCTACCCTCTCACAAGAGACTAGCGCATGTGCGTACGCGTAAGACCGTAGGCGTTCGGAGCGAGAAAGATCCATATACAAGGCTAAAGCACGGAAGTCAGCAGATTGGTGTGCAGACAAAGCTCAACAATATAATGAAGAAGTCGTCCAATAAAATCTCAGTAATACAAATATTCTTGCCATAGTGCGGGTCGGTGATACAGCAAACCGCTACAGTGCGGTATGGTGATACTATATGCCGCCGCTACAATGCGGATAGGCCAAATATAAGGTAGACCTCCCGCTACCGTGCGAGAAGGCATGCACGGGACTCGGCTTTGGTCTTCAGTCGAAGCTTTACTTCAAATGATCTTGGCAATAGCTTCTCTTCTCTTTACTTCAATAGTCCACAGAAACCTGGAGAGAGGCGATCCACAAATGAGATCCACGAGGTTATAATGCTTCACTTCAGTCTTCGAACTCTTCAACTTTACTTCATATAATCCGCAGTAACCTCATATAATATGTCCAACAATCAACCGCAACATGGAAAGAAGTTCCACAAGGAAATTCCACGGGGAGGAACAAATGAGGCTTGGGTACCTATTTATAGGCCCCCCCCTCCCTCCAAGGACTTCCTTCTAGAACCGCAACATGGAAAGAAGTTCCGCAAGGAAATTCCACGGGGAGGAACAAAGGTTTGGTTTCACACTATTTATATTTCTTCTTTTTATTTTTCTCCTTTTTATTTTTCCTAGACAAAGGTTTTGGTTTCACAGGGTTTGACCTAGGGTAAATGCCAATTCCAAGGGTCCAAGATAGGGTTTTTGATCGGAAAAATTAGGATTTTCCTACAATTAATCTCAAGCATGTCAATTCAAGGGTTTATTTACAGTTACAGGCAAAAATCCTAGGGTTTTCTAAGGGTTCAAGCTAGTTTTCATGGGTAAACTCATGTTTTAAATAGGTTTTAAGGGTCAAACCTAGGGATTTATGGGTCAAAAGTTAGCTATTTACACACACATCTCTAATGTACATATTTAACATGATTTCAAATCTTACAATCAATCAAATCGGCCAAATCATGCAAAGAATATACTCTTTTCTCCATCGAAACATCACACTAAAACCAGAAAAATAGTAAACTTTGAAAAAAATTAATGCACACTTCCCTGAGGAATTTCATCCCGACAGCGCGGTACAACTTGAAGACTTGAAGGGTGAAAAGCTTGCTTTGGTTAACATTTCGAAGGTGCATACCTACTTCAATTGGAGCAAGTGAGATGAACAATCATTCCATTGAATATAGCATCGGTTCATTTATGTATTGTATTTCATTTTTGTCAAATAAACAAATTCTTTCTTTGAAGAAAATAGATGGGAAGCTTGCATTGCGATGGTGCAAATGCTTGATGCAGGGTCCTGTATTACCATGGATGTGCGAGGGACATATGGTCACCTTTTGATGTCTTGCAACACAATGTATTATCTCCCTCCATCTCTACCACCCTCTCTCCAACCTACAACACCACAAGCTCCACGTGGTCTATTATGCTTCACTTACCTTACCCGATGGTCGCCCCAATTTCCTTTGCACATCAACATGTAGTCGTCCCAAGTTCCTCAAGTTGCCCAAGTTTCCCCAAGTTCCTCTAGTTGCCCAATTTGCCACAAAATCGATCGGGCTCTTTCTCTGGAAACAACATTTAACCACTCTATTATTTTTATTAGGCAACTCCTACTTGCCCTTGAAAGTTGGGAGACCCAACTTATTTTACCTTCTCTTCATGCAGTAGCCCTTGAAAATTAGGTGACTACAATATGTGATCTCCTTGCCCTTGGGAAATTGGGCGTTCTTGAAGACTCCTCTCAAAAACTTGGGCGAATCATGAAATCGGGTGACCCATAAACTTGGGAACCCATAAAATTGAGAGGCCCATAACTTAGGAAACCCATAAAATTGAAGAGATCCTTAATTGTGGGTGAGACATAATTTTTGGCTACCCTCTATATCCTCCAGACACCCTATTTGGATGGAAGACCACCAAGACCAAACAAAGAGCATATCAATATACCGAGTCACCTTAAAGTCTTGCAAATGTCACAGACACGCCGATGGGGGAGTCCAAAAGTGGTTACTTTGTCAAGGGTGGAGGCCCACCTTGGCAACTTTCCTCTAGAGGTAGTCGCCTCGTGCAAGGGCCCTTCGAGGCCATTTTGTGGGATGTAGTCCATGTTAAAGGGCATTTCAGCCCTCTCCCAAGGATCATCTGGGATCGTGAAGAGCCATGCGTATGGTTTCCTGTTTATCTATATATGAAGCTTCTGAGCATTCATTTGGACGGCCACAACTACGACTTCTACACTCATTTGGGACTACTTTTAGTACGAGTGTTGTCACTTTGTTTACATATATGAGAAGAGGTCTTGTGCTTGATTGCAGGAATCTCTCTCCTAGAGCTTGGGTGACTCATCCAAGTAGTTGGGGTTATCCCACTATGTATGCTTAGTCTTGAGCAAACTTTGGGTGAGTATTTTCTCTGTATTTCTTATGTATGGTGGAGTCTTCTGTGAGCTTTAAGGCAATGTTTGGTCTGTTGGCTTAATTTTGCATTTTGTGTTGGATTGTTCCTTGAGTGTTCTATTGTCTATACTTTGCGTATTGTGTTATTTGAAGAGTGTTGACAGTCATTAAACCCTTGAAGGTCTAACTCACTGGTTGCTTGCTAAGTATTTACGATGCTGGTGTAAAGGGAGCCTAGCCATTAAGAGTGTTCGAGCATGTAAGTGTTTGAAACAATGTCAGAATAGCACAAAACCCTAATTTCCAGCAACCCTAATTTTTGGTACTTAGCCAAGTTTTGATCACGGAAGGTCAAAAAGTTTTATTAGTCCATTAGATAGTAGTTGAGGAGAGCTTTCATTTGGTATATTACATTTAGTCATCAGAGGTTGAGATTGGTAGTAAAACCTATCCCTTATTTCTATGCAAAAATGGATTTCTACCTATTTTGAACCCTCATGACATGAACATCATGAAAAGCAAAGTCTCTCTCTTATGATTTATCTGATGGCCTATATGGAAGATCGCAACTAATTTAGACCGGAAAAGTGAAATTCAACGTCGAGAAAACTCCTTGCTAAGGTTAGAAGTTTTGCAAAATTTGGTGTAAGCTTTTTTCTTTTTAGTGCTTTTTTGTGGGTTGATCGCTGGGACAACAATAAACCTATATAAGGAGCATATTGGGGTCACTTTGAATCATCAAGCAAGGAGTGTGCAATGCTTACCCAAGACTTGGAGGTGTTCTCTACACTTGGAGGAGGTGTGCTCTACATTTGGTGTAGTATTGCAACATTTTGCTGAATTTTGTGAGTAGCAAGACTAATTTCAGTTTTCCCCTTGCTAGTTCATCAATTTCTGATTTAGGGTTTCTGAAACCCTGATTTCAGAATCAGGGTTTGCTGTAAAACAGTTCTAAACTGTTTATATTCACTCCATTCTCTCACACACTTTCTATAGACCTCTTAGGCACTTTACACACAAACTCTTGTATCTAGTTCCCAAAATTCTGTCTAGATTCTGATTTTGTATCTACATTCAACTCATATCCAGTTTTGTAACCATATTCACAGCTGTAAAACAGTTCTAAACTGTTTATATTCACTCCATTCTCACACACACACACACACTTTCTATAGACCTCTTAGGCACTTTACACACAAACTCTTGTATCTAGTTCCCAAAATTCTGTCTAGATTTTGATTTTGTATCTACATTCAACTCATATCCAGTTTTGTAACCATATTCACACATTGTAATTTGACAATGTGTGAATATGGTTAAGATAAAATAGTGTAGGTGGGCAATTTGCTTACCGTTACACTTTGAAAACTTATATATTCTCTCTGTATCTCACTCATCTATTTTTGAGTCTTAAGGTGTGTATGCTAAGGTTCATTCGTTGGAAGATCCTATAAACCTGTGAATATTATTGTTATTGAGGCCCACCTCAATTCCAACATTTGGTATTAGAGCATAGTTGATATACACCCTTAACAAGATGCGTAATTATAGACTTGAGAATGAAGATAAGCTTGAAGGAACGTCTAACTATCCAATGTGGAGTTTTATGATGATGAATTTGTTAGTATCTAAAGACTTGTGGAATATTGTCAATGGCACTTATCCAATGCAAAGACAAGGAGAAGATGCTGCTTCATCTTCTAGAAGTGTTATTCCAATTTCTGCTCAACAGGAGGTTAGTGAAGAAGAAGAAACTCTTTCATCATGCGGAGATTGTTGTACTACTAGATTGCCTCAGAAGAGCAATCCAAATGGGATTCAAGGGATGCACAAGCACTTTCATTCATTTCTATGGGAGTCAAGAGGCATACAATACGCTATATGAGGTCATGCACAACCTCTCGTTAGACTTGGTTGGAGTTAGAGAATCTTTATCAAAGAAGGAATCTTGCTAGGAAAGCTCATCTAAGGACACAACTAGCCAACACAAGGATGAAAGTTGGTGAGTCAATTCATACACATTTTGAAGCTCAAAGACTTACGTAATCAGTTAGTCAACATTGGAATCAATATTTCAGATGAAGAGATTGTTGGGAAAGATGGATGTACACTCTAGGAAATGAGTAGGTACTTCCAATCCATACTTTGTACCAGCCCTCTTTTGCTTCAGAGTTGAGTTGAAGGCCCTCTTAGCTTTCTAATGACACTAAACAAGTGCCTATGTACTTTGGAAATGATATGAGAAATGATTGAACCAAAACAGACTACTTCCAAGTTGAAGGATCAAAGAAAACCTTCTATTTTTGTTTACACACCTGCTCCTTGTTAAGCTCAATGCTTCCAGTACAGTAGGAATTAGAAAAATTCCTTTTGGAGATATAAAATTAGCTTAATGAGCTAATGATTCCAAGTGAAATCACTTAAAATGATGCACTATACACAGAGCAATCAATTTAGCAATCAAATCATCACCCTTGATTTTTTAGGACCTTTGCAGAGTTTGACCAGTCGATACTTCGACGCGCTTTTCTCCAAATCTGCTGAATGGATTATCTTCAAAATTTGTGAGCATGTAGAGGACTTAGAGTTGATTCCAACAAGCTATAGAACATTGAAAATGGTGAAGACATGACTGAGATATGAGCAGTACAAAATGATTGTTATGAGTGACTATGCCAGAGAGACCATAGATGAAAGTATTGATCTATTGTATTAGAAGACAATGTTGTACAAGATCATTGGCATGATAATCAATGCCTAATGATAATGAGTAGTGTAGGCTATGAAGTGAGCCTCACTCTCTTACAATGTAATCAACAAGAAGTCGGAATTGAAGTCTCCCAGTTGCGAGTTTTACATTCATCTTTTATAGATGATCCATTTGAAATTTGAATTTGAATTCAACATTGGCTCTCACTAAAACTGTTCCCCTAATCTAGGAGATATTCTCTCCAAATAAAGTCGTGGCTTTCCCATCTAACAAACTCCACGAGTATAGTGGTAGCTACAAATATTCCTTTTAAGTCAAATACTATTTTACAAGTGGTAAGAAAGTAAAGAATCCATAGCAATGGTTCTCATGGACCTTTAAACTTTTGCACATGAAGTCTTTATATCTAGCCAAGTATGTAGGCTTGATATTTACACCAACAGCTCCCCTTCAAGCCAAACATCTTGGCTTGGTTTTCTTCTTCAGTCTTCTTGAATGTCCTTCAATCCAATCATAGACTTAAAACCTTCAAAGTTTGGTACGATCTAATGCTTTAGTCAATAAGTACATTGCATATCTGTTGATACATATGCCAACTGAATTTTCTTGCTCAATAGCTTCTCTCTCACATAATGATAGTGGACCTCTATATGCTTGGTCCATGATAAATAGGATTTGCTGCAAGATGTAGCGAGCTTATATTATCTCCAAAAATCATTGGAGATGTGTTATGCAAACCTAAATCTATATATAACAATGTGATCCATTTGGCCTCTTGAGTAGCATTGGCCAATCCTCTATACTATGCCTCTGTAGAAGATAAAGCAACAATAGGTTGCTGTTTTGAAGACCATGATATAGGTTTGTCACCTGCAAATGATAGGTAACCTGATGTATTCCTTCTATCATCTTTGCAACCTTCCGAATCTGCATCTGAATATATCTCGATGTCTAAATTTGAGGTATAACGAAAGTATAATCCTTGATTTTGAGTGCCCTTAAGGTACTTCAAAATCCTCTTTGTAGCTTCCAAGTGAGGTGCCCTAGGTTTGTGCATAAATTGACTTAAGACACTTACTCCATAATCAATATCAATCCTTGTCAATGTAGCATAGTTCAAGCTTCCCACTATGCTTTGGTAACCTGCAATATTCTCAAGCACATCACCTTCATGAGCACTTAACCTTTGATTTACCTGCATTGGAGTGCTTGCTACCTTGGCATCCTGTAGATGAAACTTAATTATCATGTCGTGTATATACTTTCTCTGAGTAATATACATTCCAGAGTTTGTATAGACTAACTCAAGTCCAAGAAAATACTTTAGTGATCCTAGATCACTGATTTTGAACTCCTTCATCATTTGATTCTTAATCTGCTTGATGCTATTAGCATCATTACTTGTGAGTATGATATCATCAAGATATACACATAGGTATATTACCTCTGAATTACTCCTTTTAACAAACAGAGAAGTATCTTCTTTACTCATGATGAAACCTTGATCCTGAAGGTATGTAGTCAACCTATGGTTCCATGCCCTAGGTGCGTGCTTCAATCCATAAAGAGCTTTGTTCAATTTACACATATATGTTACTTTGCTTGGATCCTCATAGCGAGGAGGTTCAGACATATACACCTCGTCTGAAATCCAGCCATTTAGAAATGCATTTTTTACATCCAATTGATACATGTTCCAATTCTTTGATGTAGCCACCCTTACCAATACCGTGATGGTTGGCATTTTGGCCACAGGTGAGAAGGTTTCTTTATAATCGACTCCTTGGGTTTGTGCAAAACCCTTAGCCACAAATCTAGCTTTGTACCTGCTTATTGATCCATCAGAATTCCTCTTGATCTTATAGATCCATCTAGAACCAAACTCCTTCTTTGGCACAAGCTCCCAAGTATCATTCTCCTTGAGTGCTTTAATTTCTTCATCCATAGCTTCCTTCCATTGTGTCTTGGTCTTTGCCTCTTCATATGATGATGGTTCTTCAAATGACAAGTCTTTTGCAAGATAAACAGAATGTTTAGTAGCTAAAGAAGTGTCATACCCATATCTGATTGGCTTCTTGCTCTCCCTTTGTGATCTTTTGATTGCTTGGTTGGATGATTCAGGTATATCCTTCAACTTCTTCATTTTGACTTTGCCTTTGGACTTCCATGCCTTGAATTCTTCTAAGTTGATGATGGCCTCATCATCTGAGTCGATGTCTTCAATCTGATTTGGTTCTTTTTTAGTGAGGCTTGGAAACTCCTCTTCCAAGTCGTAAGGTAACTTTACTTTCCTGCATTCACTTTCAAACCAAGAGTCATTCTCATAAAAAACATCTCTACTGACCATAAATCCTTTGTTGGGTTTCTTGAATTCTTCTAAGTTGATGATGTCCTCATCATCTAAGTTGATGTCTTCAATCTGATTTGGTTCTTCCTTATGGAGGCTTGGAAACTCCTCTTCCAAGTCGTAAGGTAACTTTACTTTCCTGCATTCACTTTCAAACCAAGAGTCATTCTCATCAAAAACATCTCTACTGACCATAAATCCTTTGTTGGAAGGATTATAGAACCTGTATCCTTTCTGATTCAAGTCATATCCTATGAAGATGCACTTCTCTGCCTTAGGGTCTAGCTTACCTCTTATTTGAGAAGGGATATGCACATATGCAACACATCCAAAGATCCTGCAATGATCAAGTGAAGGTCTCCTACAATGCCATGCTTAATATGGGGTCATCCCATAAAGAGATGGCAACCTCTTTATAAGATAAGTGGCAGTAGATACACTCTCTGCCCACAAGTAATTAGATAATTTTTTCTCATTTAACATTGACCTAGCTGTTTCAACAATTAGTCTATTTCTCCTCTCTGCCACCCCATTTTGCTCAAGGGTATACCTTGTAGTGATTCCTCTCTTGATTCGTCTATCCTACAAGAATGCATCAAACTCATTTGAGAAGTACTCACCTCCTCCATATGATCTTAGTCTCTTAAGGCTTCTTCCTGTTTGGTTCTCAACAAGTGCAAGATACCTTTTAAAGCAACTGAATACTTCATCTTTGTGCTTCATAAAGTACATGATAGTCCACCTACTGAAATCATCAATGAAAGATACATAATACCTTGATCCAGAAATTGAGGGATCCTTACTTGGTCCCCATACATCTGTATGGAGTTTGGACAAGCTCTAAGTAGTCCTCATGCATGTAGCCTTTCCTTGAGAAGGGTAGCCTGTGAGATTTTCCAAATTGACAAGCACCACATTTATAGATCATGTGTTGCTTGGATACATTAGGTATCCCAAGCGCACATTGATCTCTACATATTTGCTTTAAAGCTCTCTCACCAATATGCCTAATTTCTTATGTCAAATTTCAAGCTTTGATAGTGTTTGATCTTTGTAACTATAAAGTGCAATATTCCTTGTATCTTCAAGTTCAAAAGTGAATAATCTACCTGTCTTTCTCCTTTGACAATTCTCTTGAATCCATGTTGGGGATCCTCCACAAATGCTCCATATTGGTTGAACCTAACCTGCAAACCCTTTTCCATAATCTGTCCAACACTTACCAAATTCTTGGTAATTGTAGGTACATATAGAACCCTGCTCAACAGATTTCTATTTCCATCAGAGGTCTTAACATTTCCTACTTTAATCACTCAGTGCTTTGTGTCATCACCTGTTTGTACCTGATGCTTACCCTTTGGTTCCTCAAGGTCAGAGAGAAGAGGTACATTGCCTGCCACATGGTTTGAGCATCTTGAGTCAATGTAGGAGAGATGGTCATCATTTATACCTAGTTTTGAAGTCATATTCATAATCAGAAGAGAAATTCTTGCTCCTCTATATAGTTGTTGTAATTTTTCCTTGATTTGTAGCCTCCTTGGTAGTTGTTGTTGTAATTGTTATTGTAGCCTTGATGGTGATTGAATCTTCCTCTTGATTGTGTATATCCACCTCTTTGAAATCCTCTACCTCTCTGATTTTTGTAGTTCCTGTAACACTCATATGTAGTATGATTTGACAATCCACAAATATTACATGGTGAGGAGTTATAAGGTTCTCCCCCTACCTTGCTTACCTCCTCTGCCCCTTCCTCTTTAGGTTCTGCCTCTCCCTGCATAGTTGGCTTGGAAGGTAGCTCCTTCATCGTCAATCTTCTTGTGCTTTCCTTTCTCTTTAGACTTACTTTTATCTGTGTACAGGGAAGAAGAGCTATTACCTCTTGATGAATCTCCATTCTTGTTGAGCTTGGCTTCATGGGTGAAGAGTTTCCCCATGAGTGTGGTAAGGTTTGGAATCTGCATGTCCATGTACAAGTCCATGGCAGTTGTGAAGCTCTTCCATTTGTCATCTGCTTTAATACCATTGATTACTTGTCTTACAATCTGCTCCTCTTCAATTTCTTCTCCTATGCTTGCCAATTGATAAGCTACATCTTTGACTTTGGTCACATACTCTGAGATGCCTTGCTTGGGTTGCTTTCTTTGAGTGGTAAACTCAATCCACAATTGGTTCTTCCTAGCCCTTGTGTTGGAAGAGATTTATGAGGACAATGTTTCCCAAGTCTCTTGGGATGTCTTAGAGTTCCTAATGTGTGGAAGAGGAAAATCAGAAATTGAGTTAAGTATGTATTACCTTGCTAATGCATCCTTGGCACACCTGGCACCATGTATTGAGTCTTTCATGCTCCTCTCTTGTAGATTGTCCTTTTCTTTTGAAAATGGGCATCTCCTCATCTCCTGAGAAGTATCCATAGAGACTCCTTCCTTGCAAGTATGTCTTCATTCTCAAGGACCATGCTTGATAGTTGTTCTTGTCCAATTTATCAATGAAAGAAGGAAAACCATCTCCCATTTTACCTTAGCTTAGCTCTGATACCACTGTTGGGAAAGATGGATGGACACTCCAGGAAATGAGTAGGTACTGCCAATCCCTGCTTTGTACCAGCCCTCTTTTGCTTCAGAGTTAAGTTGTAGGCCCTCTTAGCTTTCCAATGACACTAAACAAGTGCCTATGTATTTTGGAAATGATGTGAGAAATGATTGAACCAAAAGAGACTACTTCCAAGTTGAAGGATCAATGCAAAAACAATGCTTCCAGTGGAGTAGGAATTAGAAAAATTCCTTTTGGAGATATCGAATTAGCTTAATGAGCTAATGATTCCAAGTGAAATCACTTAAAATGATGCACTATACACAGAGCAATCAATTTAGCAATCAAATCATCACCCTCGATTTTTAGGACCTCTGTAGAGTTTGACCAGTGGGTACTTCGACGTGATTTTCTCCAAATCGGCTGAACGGATTATCTTCAAAATTTGTGAGCATGTAGAGGACTTAGAGCTGATTCCAACAAGCTATAGAACATTGAAAATGGTGAAGAAATGACTGAGATATGAGCAGTACAAAATGACTATTCTGAGTGACTATGACAGAGAGACCATAGATGAAAGTATTGATGTATTGTATTAGAAGATAATGTTGTACAAGATCATTGGCATGATAATCAATGCCTAATGATAATAGTAGCGTAGGCTATGAAGTGAGCCTGACTCTCTTACAATGTAATCAACAAGAAGTCGGAATTGAAGTCTCCCAGCCGCGAGTTTTACATTCATCTTTTATAGATGATCCATTTGAAATTTGAATTTGAATTCAACATTGGCTCTCACTAAAAGTTTTCCCCTAATCCAGTAGATATTCTCTCCAAATAAAGTCGTGGCTTTCCCATCTAACAAACTCCACGAGTTTTGTGGTAGCTACAAATATTCCTTCAAGTCAAATAGACTTTTACAAGTGGTAAGAAAGTAAAGAATCCATAGCAATGGTTCTCATGGACCTTTAAACTTTTGCACATGAAGTCTTTATATCTAGCCAAGTGTGTAGGCTTGATATTTACACCAACAGAGATGGTAGACACACTTTTAAACCCACTTCCATCTTCATATCGTGCTTTTGTTACTTCTTTATGTCTCTCTACAAGAGATGGAGAAGTTTCATTTGAAGAGTTGAAGTTTTACTTCAAGATGAAGATCAATAAAAGCGTATGGAAGAGAATGATGAAGCCATGTTATCATCGTCAAAGAGTAAGAAAAAGAAAGAGATCACAAAAAAGGAGAAGAAGAGTAAGCAAAGTAAGGAAGAAAGGAAGTCTTCTAATCCTACTTCTACCACATCTTTCCCTACTACTTCCTCTACACCCAAAGGAAAAATCGTTTCTACTACATCCACTTCAAAGAAAGGAATTTGCCATTACTGCAAGAAACCATTTCATTTCATAGCAAAATACAAAAAAAGGATTTTCAATGAGAAGAAGAAGGCATTGGGTAATAATGTTGAAGAAGATTCAAAACCTAAATCTTCTAAGGAAGAATCTTATGCATGTGTTAATATTGAAGAATTAGCTTTTGATTAAGTAGCATTAAATGCAATCTTTGATAATACTTGGATTTTTGATTTTGGAGCTACTAAGCATATGATAGGTTGCAAACAGGTATTTTCTTTTCTTATTAACTCTTCATGTAGAAGAGTGACCATTGCAGATGATCATGATTTGGATGTTGTAGATGTAAGTAAAATCCAAAGTGACTGGGGGACGGAACGGGTCCCGGGGAACATTGGTGTCCCCGGGACGGCACAAAAGAAAATGCTGATTTTTTCAAAATAATGAGATGAAAGTCATGTACAAATAATTCCTTACCATACGAAATGACCAATAAGAAGAAAAACATAGAAAAAAGGTGTTTTTTAAGTATAAACAATAAACATATATATAGGAAGCACGTTGAGTCGTTGACAGATGAACATTCAAAGTTAGTAGTTAACTCTTACTCCAAGAGTGGAGTGGAAACTTAAAAGTGATAAGTCTCATGTATTTCATCATGTCAAAAAATAGATTCTACATCATCGTCATATCAAAAAGAGGTTACATCATGAGATAAAAAGATCTTACATCATACGATCGATGGACAAATGCCAAAAAGACTACATATGATGGGAACATAAATGAGAAATGTAAAAGGCTACAACATAAATGTGATGACTATGGAGAATCCAAGTGTGGGGAGTCACAGTGACAGACTCATTTTTAGCAACACAATCAATGGTTTCTTCATCTTCATGTTCTTCATTTACCACTTGGTGCGATCCCTGCGGTACCTCCCATTCTCTGAAAGGATCTCCCTCCATGCATTGCGTCTGTCGAAGCATCCTCAAATTTACACTGACAAACACAAGATCACTAGCACTCTGCACACCAAGCCTGTTCCTCTTCTTAGAGGCTACATGTCCATACACACTCCATAGTTGCTCAAGGCAACTCGTGGTGCAAGCCTGGCTAAGTATCCGAATGGCCAATTGTTGAAGCTCTCGACCATCAAAACCAAAATCCTCCCACCATAGGGAAGCACCAACACGTAGCCTATCCTCTTGGGCATCTGCACATGCATATGATTCTTTCCCTGTTCTATATTTGGATAATTGATCTCTAATAAGTAGTGTAGCTTCACTATCGGGGAGACATCTCTCTAATATGATCCTCCATCCATTAGCTACCTCTGGATCTGCATATTGCTTTTTATCTTGGAATTTTGGATCCAACATGTATGCTGCTGCGTGAAGTGGAGAGATCTGCTAACACAAATAGCTGAAAGTTCTTCATATCTATCATTATCATTCACCAATGATTTTAGTACTTCAATTGTGCGATCCATAGCTTCATACACGTTACCAATACATGGCTCCATGGAATCCACAATTTTCAATAAGTGCACAAGTGGATGAACAATATCCACGATGTGAGAAATGTTTTCCCACCATGCTGCATCATCAGCTAATCTTCTAAATTGCTTTCCTGCCGAAGTAGAAGCTTCTGGCATCCTCACGAATTCATCACTCAACAAAAGCCCTTTCAAGACACCGCTACATTTTACAACTCGGTGTAACATAGTGAAATTATATGCAAACCTTGTGTCTCAGTACTTGAGCAAAGCAAGAGTAGATCTCTTGCTAAACTCATTCTTCACACGAGTATGGTTGTTGATGAAGCTAACCAATGAATTTGCCTCATTGATTGTAGGCAAGATCCAATCCAAATTCCCAATGTCTTTGAGAATATTATTCAAACAATGAGCCATGCAAAAACAAACAATGATATGAGGATACATATTTTCAATAACTGCACGTGCAACTCTATTTGCAGGCTCCCCATCTGCCACAATGCAAACTACATTTGATGGTCCCATAATCTCTATGGCACTTGCCCACTCTGCAGCAAGTACATCAGCTGTATGCATCATGTGATGAGATATAGTACATCTCTCCACGAGAATAAGCCACCACTCCATGGAGAGAGCGTTGTTGGACATCACTCCATCCATCCACAAGCAATTATACTCCATTCCTTTCCCATGATTTTTTAATGGTCTCGCACGCGGCTTCGACAAGCTTCTTCTCTTTCTCCAACAAAGTGGTGCGCAAGCTCTCGGAAGATGGAGGGACATAGTGTGCTCCATATTCACCAATCTTCTTTACCATATCTTGGATATATGGTGATCTATGAAAAAAGTTAATAAGATTTATAAGTAAGGGCTTAACCGTTATGGAAGTTTCAAGCAAACTTTGGAGTTTGATCAATAAATTACCAAATATTGAAATAGAATGAAAATTCAATTCTTACCAAGCCGCATTGAAAGTTATGTGGTCATGGTAGAAAAAACGTGCCATGGCAGTGTCCACCTCCTCTTTCAATACGGGATTCCAATTCTTATGCAATCTTTGTTGACGTGATTGACGTACATATAGGGCATTCCCGATGGTGTGGAAGAACTAGGAGTAGGATGAGGAGTGGAAGTAGGAGGAGTAGGAGTAGGAGCATGAACCGGAGCCGATGAAGATGATGCTCTTGAAGAGGATGGCATAGAAGACCTCACAAATGATGCCAGGTCGATAGGAGCTTGTGAAGCACGACGAGCATGAACTTGAGCATCACTAATAGCAAGTTTGTTGAGTAATTCTTGCTTCTTCTCCGAAGTGATTGCCGAACAAAATCTTACTTCATGTCCACGTTGATGAAGTAAATGTGCACGCATCTTGTTTGCTCCACCGGTTCTTTTGTAGCCACATAGCTTGCAACTCCACGGTCTTGCACCACCACCTTCTCCGGCGGTACGAGAGAGTCCACCTCTTCCCACCATGTCCATTTGCTTGTAGCCCTCTTGGTGTTTGATACACTTGTTCGCGATGAAGAAGCCATAGGACTCTAGGAGAGGAGAATACTATGAGGAGATAGAGATGAGCCCTTGAATATGCAAGGGATGAAGATGATTTAAGCCTTCAAAGTTCACACACACAAGATGCTTGCAATGAAGGCTCTAAGTGAGCTTGTGGCATGAAGAGCTGAAATGGGGGGATATTTATGTTTGTGTATGGGGCCTAAGAACACTCTAGAAACCCTCCAAAAAGGCGTAAAACTAACCCTTCAAAAATTAGAGCCAAAATTTGAACTTAAAAATTGAAAAATTTCCCTCCAAATCTGCCCGCCGATCGGCTTCCGTCCCCAAATCCATTTGTCACCGTCCGCCATCCCCGGGACGCATTACCGGGATGGATGCATGTTACACACCTGTTGTCCGGGACTTCCCCCGTCCGTATATGGCGTCCGTCCTTATATGGCGTCCGAGCTTCTTCTTGCTTGGGGACGGTGTCCCGGCGTCCCTAGGACCCGGGGATGCGTCCCATGTTACTTTGGTAAAATGAAGAGCAGGTGGAAATTTTACAATTTCTAATGTTCTTTATGTTCCAAAAATGAAGAAAAATTTACCCTCTATATCTATTTTCTTCTTAGATGGTTTAAAGGTTGTTTTTAAGTTTAAAAGTTTAATCTGACATGAATCTTTTAAAAGTTTAAAAGATTCATGTGAGATCCTCTCACCTAATGAGGAGCATTGTCTACCTCAAGATGAAAACAAAAGTGGAATGCTTGTATTATCTAAAATAAGTCATGCTAATGTTACTAAGTCTATTGCACCTAAGAGAATATGAAGTTATGGCATGCTAGATTTAGTCATATCAGTTACACAACTCTCAAGCACATCAAGGATCATGGTATGGTGGAGATGCCTACTTTTGCTTTACCAGTTGATGCAAAGTCATGTGAAGGATGTCTTGAAGGAAAGGTTCTCAAACTTCCTTTCAAGAAACATGGATACATTATGGCCACAAGGAAGTTGCAGATCATTCATTGTAAATGGTCCTATGAGACAGATTCCATTCAAGGTTTCATGTATTTCATTACATTCATTGATGATTTTTCGAGATATTCATGGATTTATGGTCTTAAATCAAAATCAAAAGTCTTTCCAACTTTCAGGAAGTTTTTACCTATGGTTAAAAAGAAAAGCAAGTCAAAAATTCAGATTTTGAGAAGTGATAGAGGAGGAGAGTACTTGTCATAAGACTTGAAAGTCTTTTCTTCAAGACAAAGGTATCTCTCATCAACTCACTATTTTGTTTATGCTCCGGTACATAATGTCATTGCCAGAGAGAAAGAATAGGATACTTGTTGGGATGATGCGTAGTATGATATCATCTGAAAAGCTTTCTCCTAAATTTTGGCTTGATTCAATACATACAGCTAATCACATTCTGAATAGATCTTCCAGAAAAGCTTTAGAGATCATCACGCCTTATGAAGCTTACTATGGGAAGAAACCCAATGTGAGTTACTTCAAAGTTTTTGGTTCTCTAGATTATGCTTACATTGAAAAGAACTTAGAAGGATCATGGTAAGCTTGATGTAAAAGTCATTAAAGCTGTCTTTATTGGTTATGTTATTGAAAGCAAAGAATACAGATTCTATGTTCCTAAAAACAGGTGATATCATACTCTCACACAATGCATATATGACAGAAGGTCAAATTTATGATAAGAAGGCAGGGATTCCAGATTTCGTATGAAGTTGGAGAAGATTGGAGAGTTCGAGGAGAAAGAGATACTGAAGAACCAGAAGAGATTTCACTATTTTTCAAGAAAACTCGAAGGTGGCTATATCAAACTTAGAAGGACAATGGAATAAAGAACAACATGGGAAGATTCGGAAGTCAAACAAGGAGAGAATAAGCTGATAAGGTAAATTATGTAGAACTTTATGAGATTCATAACATTTTAGCACTAACTTTAGTTGAGAATGAACTAGCTATTGTTGCGCTACAAAGTCCTGTATGGAAGAAAGCTATGCAAGAAGAGTTTGATTCTATTCATAAGAATTAAACATGGAAGCTTTGTGAGTTAACCAATAGATAAAAAAGCAATTGGTGTTAAGTGGATCTTTAAAATCAAAAGAAAAGCATATGGTACTCTTGACAGGTTTAGGAAGATTAGTTGTCAAAGGTTATGCACAAAAGAAAGGACTTGACTATGATGAGACGTTTGTACTACTTCTAAAATGATAATAATCAAAACAATACTTGTTGCATTTTTTGGTTGGAATGTATACCAATTAGATATCAAATCTGCCTTTCTTAATGGTGATCTTCATGAATATGTCTACATTCAGTAGCGAGAAAGTTTTGAAGATACATGTAAAGAACATTTAGCATGCAAGCTTATTAAAGCTTTCTATGGTTTAAAGCAAGCACCAAGAGCATGGTAAGAGAAGATACATCTCTATCTTTTATATATTGGTTTTGAAAACTTAGATGCTCTACCTACTCTTCATGTTAGAGCAAAAAAAGATGTCCCGATTATTATTATCATATATGTCAATGATATGATCATGACAGATTCTAAAGATTTAGACCTTTAGTCTTTAAAGCACAACTTAAGCATACATTTGATGTCAATGATTTAGATATTTTACATTATTATCTTGGGATTGAGTTCAAATATAGGAATGAGTATATCTATACAAGTTATGACATAACAAAAATACATTGAGAAGCTATTGGAAAAGTTTGGGATGACAGATTCCAAGCCTATGCAAACACCTATGGATGTTAATGTGTCATTACACGAAGAAGAAGACTCAAAACTTTTGATGCTACTTTATATAGTCAAGCAATTGGTTGCTTGATCTATTTATGTACTACACGTCCTGACATTTAATTTGCAGTTTCTCAAGTATCCTGGTCCATGCAGAGTCCGCTTAAGATTCATTGGCAAGGAGTTAAGAGAATTTTCAAATATTTGAAGGGAAGTTCTAGTTATGCTATAGTATTTCCGAGATTGCTTCATTTTTCACTTAAACGTTTTTGAGATTTTGATTGGACAGGTGATTAAGACTCAAGAAGAAGCACAAGTGGCTATTGTTTCTTTCTAAGAGGTTGTCTCATCTCTTGGTTGTCAAAGACACAACCTACAGTTGCTACGTCTTCTAGTGAAGCAAAGTATAGGGCTGCCTTTATAGCTACACTTTAAGCTATTTGGTTGCACAAAATTATGAGTTATCTTGATATTCAAGTTCATCTACCTATGCAGATTTTTTCAGATAGTTGAAGTGCTATTGCTATTGCAACGAATGTTGTTTATCATGCTAAAACAAAGCATATTGAGGTACATTACCACTACATTCACGAACAAGTATCTAAGAAGCACGTTGAGCTAGTCTATGTACCTACAAGTGAAAATGTTACAGATATTTTTACCAAAGCATTATTGAGAGACAAACATCAGAAGTTTTGCAGATTATTGAACCTTGTACCATTATGACATTGAAGGGGGGATTGTTGGAAACAATGTCTGAATAGCACAAAACCCTTATTTCTAGCAACCCTAATTTTTGGCACTCGGCCAAGTTTTGGTCATAGAAGGTGAAAATTTTTAATTAGCCCATTAGATAGTACTTGAGGAGAGCTTTTATTTGGTATATACCATTGAGTCATCAGAGGTCCAATTTGGTAGAAAACCTTAACCCTAATTTCTATGGAAAAATGGATTTTTACTTGTTTTGAACCCTCATGACATGAGCATCATGAAAAGAAAAGTCCCCCTCTTTCGTGATGGCCTATATGGCAGATTGCAGCTAATTAAGACCTGAAAAGCAAAATCAACACGAAAAAAGCTCATCCCTAAAGTTAGAAGTTTCAGGAAATTTGGCATAAGATTTTTGTTTTTTAGTGCTTTTTCGTGGGCTGAAGGTTGGGACGGCAATAAACCTTTATAAGGAGCATATAGGGGTCACTTTGAATCATAGTTGGCCGGAGTTTCGGAAATGGAGAAACGAAAACGCTACGGAAATGGAGTTTTGTTCCCGAGAGGAAACGGGAAAATGCGAAACAGTATTTTATATATAAATATAAATATAAATATAAATATATATATATATATATATATATATATATATATATATATATATATATATATATATATATATATATATATATATAGTCCTAAGTTCTAACTTCTTATATGATAAATCTAAGTTAAGTCTACAGTGTACACTGAAGACTGATTGTCACAATTAACATGACAAATGATAAAAAAACATTAACAAGCTTCAAGATTAAAGATTCAATATACATGTCTCGAGTCCCATGTGGCATCAATACTAAATAGATTCATGATTCAACACTCCACACATTACAATTTACAATCACAAATCAATATTTAAAGTTAAAAGAACTCAAAGATAAATCAACATGATATCATCAATGATCATAACATAAGTAAGCCACAGATGTATCATGTTCAATGTAACATAAGTGAGCCATAGATGTCAAATGAACATGTCAAAAAACTACATCAAATGAGTCCATGGACCATGAGTCATGACAATGACTAATCTATGATCAATCATCACTAACTAGTAACATCAACAATATCATCTGCATCTGAAGCATCTAAATCTAATCCTATGCTAGTACATGAACTGCCACTAGAAGTAGAATAAAAAACTAGATCATCATCATGAAGCTCTGCAACGTCTCTGCTCGTCCGACCTCCGGAACACGTTTCTTGGTGGTAGCCCTCGATCTCCTCCTCCCAAAAGCTCCACGTGTGCGATGTGCAGGAGCCATCATCTCTAGATGCAACATAGTATATACCCAACTATGAGGGAATAGACGGATTATCAGTCATCCGATCAATGTCACTGCTATCAGCATGGACCTGACGGGGCTGAGGAAAAGTGGATATTTGCTCAAGAAGTCGGAGATTACAATGGCAAAAAACTAATCTCTCCAATTGGGCCATGCTGAGTGGATTCCTCTTTTTCGTATGGAAGAGGTCCATGCGCTCCAATTCCTTTCACAAGGACTAGAGCTACAATCCTGTGAAAGTACACGAATAGCCAGACGTCTCTGCAAAGTTCAAACAAAAAGAATTGATTTAATGATTTGTAAATTAATGAAATCATAAATAAATATTTATTATTTAATATTAACAAATCCTTAGTCCGGACTCCATACCAATGTGGGAGCAGATGTACCATATTTTTGCCACCAAGACACAGGCTCTAACTGTGTCTCATGAAGGTGTGCAGTAGGTCTACCAAATGATAAGGAATGCTCACGAAAGAGAAGCAACTCATCCTCTAACTTCTTGATCATGCTCAAATCATCACTCGCCCACCGTGAAAAGAAGTCTGATATATTTCTCACAAGCTCCTCATTTGACTCTTGTTCTTCACTCCGCCAAAGCGGGTGTAATACATGCGCCAAAGCATGGATAAGTCTATGAAACCAATCCTATCTTCGATTCCATATGGATCGAAGTTGGTTAAGTCTACATAAAAAGAACAATTTACAAACAATAAAAGTGGGTAAGTAATAAGCATTTACCACTAAATACATGTGTTATGTACAAATAATAGAAGTTAGAACAAATAAAAGATTCAAAGAATTGATGCATATTTACTTATCTGAAGAGAGAACCGTATTTTTTTGAAAGGATTCTCCAATTCTGTCCATGAACTCACATGGTGCTTCCCTCCATATCACTGAGTCGCAAAATTGAATAAATCGGTTTGATGGATTTTATGAATATATATCTGCCTCTGTCCATCATGCATCATCCATCACCATGGGTGAAAAAGAAATAAATTTTGGTGTCCCAATGTCATGTAAATCGGACCACTCCCTAAAAACCATTGTACGCATCAATCCCAACCGCACACGTAAGAGACGCTCCAAAGCTATAAACATATATGCAAATCGCGTCGTGGATGGTGATAACAACTCCAGGCCACTATGTGCATGGAAAATGCTGCATACTTTTGGCCTCTTCGTCACGAATTTCACCATGGACTTGACAGATTGAAAGATTCTAGAAACCCAATCAAGTTTTGCTATATGTTCCATGAGCAAGTTCAATGAGTGTGATGCACATGGAGTCCATACAATTTTTGGAAACTCTGCCTCAAGTAAACAGCCCATAGAAACACAATTAGAGCCATTATCTGTAATTACCTGCATCATAAATTACAATGCACATTTAGAAAATTATTTAGAGCCATTATAATTATTAATTTATCAATGATTGCAATGCACATTGCATACATACATATTACATGCATAGTAGATACATAGATATTATATACATACATAGTACATACATATTACATACATAGATGATGGTACATACATATTACATACATATTACATACATATTACATACATATTACATACATAGATGATGGTACATACATATTACATACATGCATAACACAATGCAAGACATTATGATTCATGAATAATTACAAAATACAAAATTACAATTTACCGGAACCACATTATCTTGGCCTACATGCATAATGGCCTCTCTTATGTGCTTCCAAATAAATGCACCTGTTACCACTGTGCCAGATGAAGATACTAATATATTGTAGACATTACGTCTATGTATATCTGTCCAGCCATCGCATAACTGGCTCTCAAGAACATGGTGCCTTTGCATGAAGACACTAATATACTGTAGACATTATGTCTATGTACATCTGTCCAGCCATCGCATAAAATAGTGCACCCAAATTTCTGCCATGTCTCTTTCAATGGAGTCAACTGACACTCTATCCGTACCTTCTCATTGGCAAGTTCCTTTTTTCTAATCCCATCATATGAAGGACCATCCCATGGACATCCAATACGGCTGATTGCATTAATTGCAGCCTTCCATCTAGGGGTGCGATAGACATGGAAAGGGATTGCACATTGAATAAAAAAACCTTGTGATTTCTCTAGGTACCTCCAATATTGCTTGCTTTTGCATCCCTTCATGTATAGACATTTTTTTAAAGGATCCTTTTGGTAGACAGACATCACTACCTAGGAGAGGTGTTCTATGTGCTTCCATGCCGGATGTAGTGTCGGAATTCGATCCCATGTATGGTGTGGATCCATCTTCCATCTCTAAATCCACTCTCTATCTCTTTGAAGGTCCTTCCTCACATGGTACCTGTGAAGATGATCCTTCTCCAAATGTAGCACTGCTAGATGCTTGAGACACTCCCAAGCGTTGATATCTCCAAGATTCTAGCTGAGCCTTTACATCTAAGGGAACATGCATACACGGTCCAATGTCTTTATTAGGCCCACCTGGAAGATGGTGCTTAATTCTTATGGCTGCCCCCCCTCTTACAATTCCACATGCAAATTTTGCAATGTGCATGATGCGGTATGCCACATACATACTACTAACATGGCTTACAACTTACAAATTTCAAGTGATAATGCATGATGCCATATGCACATGCCACTAATGATGAATCATGATGCCACATGCATAATTAGAATTTAGTAATTACTATTCAGTTTTCATTAATTAGTTGGCAAGAAGGTCGGGCGACGGGAACAGAGGCTGCAAGAAAACGCGAATAGAAATGGCTCGCGTCAGGACTTAGTTTGAAATCATTCTTTTCCCCCCAAATTTTTTTGAAGCCGAAACGCGTTTCGGCCGTAGCTTTTCGGGGCGCACGAAACGCCGTTTCGTGCAACTGTGCTTTGAATCATCATGCAAGGGGTGCTCAAGGCTTACTTAAGACTTGGAAGTGTTGTCTACACTTGGAGGAAGTATGCTCTACATTTGGTGCAGCGTTGGAGGAGATTTTGGCAGCCAACCATTAGCATCTTGCTGAATCTTGTGAGTAGCAAGATTGATTTTAGTTTTCCCTTGCTAGTTCATCAATTTCTGATTTAGGGTTTTTGAAACCCAAATTTCAGAATTAGGGTTTGCTGTAAAACAGTTCTAAATAGTTTATATTCACTCCATTCTCACACATACACTTTCTACATACCCCTAAGGCACTTTACACAAACTCTTGTATCTAGCTCCCAAAATTTTGCCTAGATTCAGATTTTGTATCTACTACATTCAGCTCATATTCAGTTTTGTAACCATATTCACATATTGTAATTTGACATTCAATATAAGATAGTGTAGGTAGGCGATTTGCTTATCGTTACACTTTGAAAACTTGTATATTCTCTCTCTATCTCTCACTCATCTATTTTTGAGTCTTAAGGTGCTTATGCTAAGGTTATCAATTGGAAGATCCTATAAATATGTGAATATTATTGTTATTGAGGCCCACCCCAATGCCAACAGTAACCTGAGGGGTGAGCAAGTGGATGGAGGTGAACTAGTTTGTGGCTATTTGGGTTTTTGTTTCTTGTGACTTGCTTAAGTATACTTGCTACTTTTTGTGTGATTCAATCGAGGCATAGCTGTGTTATTCTTGTGAACCCTTCCTGTACTCTCTGTTGTGCCTGTACCCTCTTGAGGAGTCTGCACATGCATGTTAGAGCATATAATTCCCTAAGGAGAACCCCCTTTGAGTAGAAGGTGCCTTGGGAGGTGTATCTACTCTTCCTAGTGGAGATCGCGAGTCTCTCTTTTGTAGTGTGTCATGAGAGTGGGTCTATTCAAACACTTTGGCCCTGTTGCCAAGGATGTGTCTCGTCGATCATTTTATTCAGTATTTCAAGCCCATAGCAGGTGGCTTATACAAGTAGTTGTGGCTCTAAGTAAGGTTAGAAGGTTTTATCTTCAAGGGCATTCTCAAGTAAAAAGAATTGCCACCATATTTTCTTTTTTGAGAAGTGTCTCACTTGATTGTTGAGTGAAGATTTGGTAAGGGCAATACCCTCTTTGTACTTTTGCTCCTGCATAGGAGTTTCGATCCCCATGACCAAAGAACACTCTCTCACAGAATAGCTTGACAAGGCAACTACCCGTTGAGGAAATTGTCCAGGTGGGCCACCATCCCTTGCAGAGTAACCACTTTTGGACTCCCCGTTGGAGAGTCTGAAATTTGTTCACAATTATAATTTGAATTTTTTTGGCATGAATCAAGCCACAAGAATCCATCAAGTTTCTCATTTTTGGCATTAACCCTGTTGATCATGCGGATGCCAAGAAGCTAAGAGATTATGGGACAACAGATTCTGACAATAGGAGCATATCTGGAATGACATAATAAAAAAATGTCAGAGTTGAGAGACAAAACGAAGACAAAGACACATACTGAGAGATAGACAACTCGAATTCTCAAATTGCCAAGAGTAACGGAGCTACAACGATGGTGCTGTCCACCCGTGCAATTCCAATGTGGAGCTTAGATGGCGATCTAGACAGACTCTAGATGAAGGGCTTACTAGTGAGCAATGCTATGTAAAGCTCAACATGGCCATGCTTATATAGCTTTTACAAGGGGAATCGGTTTCGGTATAGAAAAACATAGTCCAGAGATACAAAAGACAATATCTTCACAATCAGAAGGCGATGACCAGAAGTACCCTGGACGCCGTAGAAGGGGACAAGCCCCCCTCTATACTCCCCCATTAAGCTTCTATGGGGAAACCGTGCAGCACCACAAGGCCTCAAATTTTGTTTTGAATGGCAACCCAATGGCTAGGAAGTTTATGCCCTACCTAACCGAATGGCTATGCTCACAAAGCTCATCTATTATCATCAATGATCACACATATATCTCATCTTACTTGGAAGTTAGGGTTAAATTCTGAACTCAAGGCATCTTTCATTTGTTGAAGAAGAGCATCATCGTTTCATGTAATCCTACAGTCATCTACATAGAGTACAAGCACAATTGTCTTCCCTTCTCTCTTTAGAATATACAAGTTAGCATCAAAAGAAGATCTTTTGAAACCTAGATCAAAGAGATACTTATCTATCTGCTCGCACCATCATCTAGGGGCTTGTTTCAGCACATATAATGCCTTCTTCAGCTTTTATACCTTGTTCTAGGAATGGGGAGCCTCAAATCTTGGTGGCTTAGACACATATACCTCCTCCTTGAGGTCTCCATGCACGAACGCTGATTTGACATCCATGTGATAGATTGGCCATCGTTTATGTGCAGCCACAACTAGTACTACTGGATAGTAGTCATCCTTGTAGTCGGGGCAAATGATTCATAAAAGTCAATTACAATGATATTGGAAGAAATATGAAAGAGCAAGATAGATTGTCGATTTCTAGAAGATTTTGTTGTTGCAATAATGGTTCCTTTTCCTCTTTCGTAAACAAGGATTTGGGTCATATAGTTTCTGTCGATTGTTCTATTCTTCCTACTAGTAGCTTGAAATAACTTTTTTCTAGAGGAACAAAATATAGACTTCATACCTCTAAAATTTGAAGAATCTTTA